>JAKSZP010000357.1:0-96078 GCA_022478985.1 Massospora cicadina | reverse complement strand
AAAAAAATACCAAAAGATTAATTAATGCCTTTACTTAAGAGCTTTAAAGACAAGATATCAAAGCCCATGGAAAAATGTCAGCCCAAGCTTCTACTAGTCATCATCATGAGGAAGAGCAGATCACCCTCCTCAAGTCCTGATTAGAGTAAGCCCTATGACAAATTGATGAGCTAAAGGCCCATTGAACCTCTGAGACTTCATCAGTATATCAAAATATAATTCTAGAGTTTTCCATGATAAGCAGGATCTGAATACTGTGTGACTCAGCATCTGCTCTTTCCATTAACAAGAAACTTAGAAAATTTGAGAGCAACTTGAGAAGTGGATCACCAAGTTGATAAGTTATTAATCAATTCTACCATCATCTCAACGAGGCTGAGTAATGCTGGAACACTCTTACAGAAAAGATAAAATCTAAGCCCAATAAGCTTTGTCAGAGAACTGAATGAAAAGAAATGGAAGAGGACTTGAATTGGTGCATTGGAGTATTAGAGGAGAGAGTAAGCTTTTGTGAACTTACTGCTCATCTGCTCGCCAACAAATTCACAATCTAGACATCTACATTAAGAACTTGGAGAATTATAAAAATTTACTTGACAGAAGAATTAATCTGCTGGATGTTATGCCAAAACTTACTTTGAGGGAGAAGGAGCAACATCTCAATCCTTTACAGGACAATTACATTGTCTTGACGTTAAGTTGAACAAAGCGATTCATGAACTAAAACTATCAAATATGAAGCTCCTGGATACACATTGTATAGGATTGGAGGCCACTAACTTTAAGCCTACGTTTAAGGACAAGTTTATGCCTGGCAAAGGGAGTATTACATCTTTCCTCTATGTCTATGAACCCACAATGGAATGTGTGACTGATCATCAAAAGGTAAAGCATATTTTTCTTGTTCAAGCTGTATGGCTCAAGAGGTTATGGTACCTTACATGGATGACCTTTACACCTGAAGAAAAGTGAAGGAAGCACTTGTCAAATTCTGTGGTTGACTCAAAAAATATACCCTTTGACAACCTAAAGATTGGGCCAATTTTCCCACCTAATGCTTGAACTAGCATCTAATTAAAACCTATTACAATAACACGGCCTGGGCTGATTATTGCTACATGGATTTAATTATATAACTAAAGCTCAGGCCAAATATCCCCGCACATTTAGGTTAACCTTCTCTGCAAATACTTGGCCAGGTTGATCAACTCAGCGTCAATTTATTTGTTATTCTATCAGCAGCTCAGGCTGAATAAATTCACATAGTTGGGCCAATTATCTCTGCCCCAATCCTCAACAACTAGTCCCAATTAATTGGAACCAATATTAAGAAATGTGTACACAAAATTTATTTGGGACTGACCTGAAGTTAACGTTTAAAAGTCCCATGAACAATCAAACTAACAAACAACGTAATCAATTTTCTGCCCTAGGGCGAAATTTGTATGTTGATCCGCATAATTGGAACAATAGCACTTGTACATGGACCATCCAAAAGGGAGTACCTAGTGCTATCAAGGGAGAGGCCTGCTGACATTCTGATTAGGGGTACATCATTTACTTCAATTGAGGCAAGAATTTCACAGAAGGTCTATTTTGTCAGCATTATGATGAAACTCAAAATTAAGAAGATCCTAGGACAATTTTGCATTCTTTTATTGCAATTTTTGTACCTGAAATACTCCCAATTTTGAAATTATTTTGCCTTAAATAAACTTAAGACAAGGTTTCAGTCATATCAGTTCAATAGCCAAACTGAGGTGGTAAAATATGTTGATTTTTTGTACTCAGATGTGGCCAGGAGATGCCCTAGAGGTATAAATATCAGCGCCTGGCCTAATGACTGATCATCAAATAGTTTATTTTAATAAAAGTCTTTTTTACTATATCTTCGTTTTATTTGTATTTTAAGTCGCTTTTGGAGAGTGTCAGCAAGCTGGGATCTCAGGATCTACAGCTTGCAACTTTGCCTGCCTCAGCTGAAGTTCCTGACCATAATGGGAAAATCAAACCCAAAATCAGCCAGAAAAGTCAGAGCCATTTTTGTATGCTTAGTGCATTTCTGTACAGTTCTAAAACCGTAAGCAACTGGATAAATAAAGGATCCACCGGCCAAGCTTCATCCTGATTACTATACAGGAATTAAATATTCAAATGAGCAATCCTCAGATTTTGAAAGCACTCATCAAAAAATTTAGGTCTAAGCAAAGCCTGCGTATGAAGAAACAGACCTTAATGAGAATTGTGTTATGCCAAAATGAAACCCTAGCCAAATTTGTGGATTGCTTTATATAGATGCTCAAATTCTGTTTGCCTCAAAGATGATTACATTAGTTGATGCTGTGGCTGCTGTCGTTGCTGGTGTACATAGTAACTCCAACCTAGCCATGCACATCACATCTGTCAACAAGGCTTCAATTTCATCTTAAACATTAAAGAAGCTCTGCTTGATGTAGAGGTATACATAAGACAGAGACCTCATGAATAGTTTCCATGAAACCCAGAGTGTATACCGTGGAGGAAATGAAGCCTAAGAAGGAGTAGAAGCCAAGGTGTAACTACTGAAAGAAAACACCATACCAAGAGTATGTGTTTTAAGAAGATCCCTGCCCTTACCAAGCAGGGAAAAGAGAAGTCAGCTTAGGGCCAGGTACCTCTAAAGCCAACTGACCTAAAGTACCTGAAATTGAAAACTGCCAATCACTCAACTTGCATTCATTGATAATGTATATGGTGACAACTCTGAAGGGTTTGCTAGGACACAGGCTTATATATTTTAGGTTTTCCAACTGAGCTCACCATTCCAGAGTCCTTAAATGCTAAAAATATTGAAAATGCCCAGGTTCCCAAAGGCATCTACCTCAATCAGGTTATTGGGTGCACCAGAATAATTGATGTGCCAGAGATGTTGATCAATACCTTGCACTGTTGATCTAACCCATAGATAGCGCGCACAGAATACTGGAGGTCAAGGAGATGTATTCTGAGACTGAGCAGAAACTCAATGCAATATTTTGCCTTAAAGAGGTGATAGCCTTCTTACTAAAGTTTAGAGAAACTATCACAAAAATGGAAGTGGTAATTCAGAAGGTCGAAGTTATGGCTACCTTGGATACAAGAACCTAATTGATGTTGTTTATCCTGACTCATCAAGAAGATCAAGCTCGTCCTTGACCTCAAATACACTCAAGAGTATAGCACTGCCAGTTCAAACAACCCAAAGCAATAGGTGCATACTCATCTCTTCCAATCTGAAATGAAAAAATTTAGTTTACTCAGCTCCTGCAGTAGCTCTGGACAATAGCCAGTATGATATACTCATCAGGAAGCAGTTAATGATCAAATATGAGACTAAATAATGAAAGAAGTATTTTATCACTCCTCAACTATGAAGTTCCCCAAGGACTGGATAATATATACACCATCAATAAGGATTACTCTGGTTTAGTTGAGTACCCTGTTTCCACTTTACTTTTGCGATATTCTACCTCTGGTAGAGATATGAAAATGAGCCCTAACTCAGAAGATGCAACAGAAGAAATACCATTTTATTTCTCAGAAGAAATAAAAATCAAAGCAGGTAAACTTAGAATAGTCTTTACCAACGTAACCCTGAGCATACCCCCAAACTGCTTGTTACATATTCATTGTAACTTTTTGTTATAATTTGAATGCTGATACTTTAAAGGCTAATCAATTATTAGTCGAGAAAGCTCAATTAGTATCTCCTAGTAGACTTTGTGATACTAAGGCAAATCTCTTGATAAGAAAGTGATCTTTGTTATGCAAATCTTTTCTAAAAGGAAGAAAATATCTCTATTTTAGCCAGGCAAAAACCTTAGATACAATCGAGTTTAATCTTAAAGTAGAATAAAGGGCATTTATAAATTTAGTCAAAAACCAGGGTCACAGAGATTATGGCAATATTAAAAACAATACATCGGAATACAGAGGATTCTGATGGGCATGATCTTTCCTAATCAATTTGGAAAAGTCAGACGATATCCAACTAACAAGATCTCAACCAACTAATCCAGCGACTTAGGAGGAATTTTAGTATTGTGCTTCTCATTTTTAAGTTCATTGTTTGTAACAATTTTAGTAGCTTCCACCATAATGGAACTTTCTTTAAAATTGTAAATTATCTTCTGTTTATTTTAATTGAACTAGTGGGAACACTGATTTCTGGCAATGACCCCTCAAAATTTTTTCAATATAAGACATAAATTTGGAGGAATCTAGAATAAACTATATTTACAACAAAGCCTGATTTGATGAAGATGATTGAATACTCCAGTCCATGATAATAGATCAACCAATAAGTTCCTGACTATAGCATATCAAGTTTGTAAACTCAACCCCCTAACTGATGGTAATAAACGATACCAGATCCCCTACTTGGTACGTAGGCAAAGTTTTTATGGAAGTTGCTTTAATCCGCCTCTCACTTACTAATAGTCCCCATAGACTTGGTAGCTGAAGATTGTAGTCAAAATATATCCTCCATCCTTTTTAACATGAGCTCAGTTTTTCTGACATTGTGGTCTTCAATATGGGTTGAACACTTGAGGTTAAGACCAGTTTTTGGCCATATAAAGCTCGAAATTGTGTCATTTGGATGACATGATAGTAACTAATGAAGTATGTCAATAGAGCTTCTGAGAGGTTTGTCCTAAAGAAATGAGTTAAATTGAGCCAATTTTAAGAGAATGGGGAATAGAGTTCCAATTGCTTGCTCCACTGCTCCTTTGGTAGCGGGATTATATGGATCAGTAAAGGAAGGGTAAGAGCCCATCAAAAATTAAATTCCAGAAATTACTTGAGATAAAAAGTTGGTGCTGTTATTAGGCAGCAGTACATTTATGCTACCTTAGCAGGTAAATACCAGTGTAAACATAAATGAAGCATTTGCTTTAGAAGTGGGCGAGGTAAATAAAATGGCTTCACCCAGTTTGTGAATTAAACAACCTCCAGTATGATATAATGTTGGCTGTACATCGCCATAGGCAGTGGACCAACAACATTGATGCTCATGGTAGCAAAGTGGGACGATAGGACTCACAACCTAATGTTGATATGTCAGATTGGAAGTTTTCTGGCTAGCACAAATAAGACATGAATCAATGTGTCTTGGATCAACTAAATTATACCTTCCCAGTATCGTTGCGCTCACAGTCAATGATGAGTTTTCCTGACGGCGCCATGGCCTAAAGTAAATGGCCCTCAAAAGCAGTCTCTCTTATAGCCGATGGGTGGACGCAAGGCAACCAAGAGGCTCCAACCTGTTTAATAATATGTCCTCAATTCAGGTCCACTTGGTCATTTTCTAAAGTCATTGCTGAACGGCAAGAGTCTCTTGGCTCCATTCCTCAGGCTTCTCAAAGAGTTCATAAATTAAACCTATTCAGAGGCAATGAGGGTCATCACGGGTTTTTGGGACAATCTATCAGCATTTTGTTATATCATTTCATTGCGATGAACAATAAAAAGTCATATCTTTGGAGTTTGCGTGTCCAGCGGCCCAGTCATTAATCAAGGTTTTTCAATTTTTGTAGCTACCACAGAGAGGCATGATCCATAATCAAATTAAAATGGTTCAAATATATGAAAGGACAGAAATGTATAATGGCAAGCAGGATAGCTAAGCACTCATGCTCAATGATGATGTATGTCCTCTCCTCATGTGTCTGTTTTACCAAAGTACTTTATAGGATGATCAACTTTATTTGCATCAAGATGCGCCAGAACGGCCTCAACAGCCACTTCATTAGCATCAGTAAACAAGATAAATGGTTTGTCAAACTCACTATGGATCAATACAAGGGCGGTTTTAAGAGCTTTTTGTAAGACGTTAAAAGCTTGTTGTTGTGTCTCTTCCCATTGGAATGATACCTCCTCATGGAGCAAATATGTCATGATTCAGCAAGCTCAAAAAAGTGGGGATAAAATGGCATTAATAGCCAATCATCCCCATGGGTACCTGAATATTGTGTAAACTGGATGGTTGAGTCATCTTCTTAATTGCAATCACTATGTCTGATAATGGTGAGATCCCTTCCTGGGTAACTTTATGCCTGAGGAACTCCAGGTCAGTTTGGAAGAACCAGTATTTAGCTGGGTTTAAATTCAGCGATACAGAGTGGAGAAATTTATACACTTCCTTCAAGTGAGCAAGTTGTTTGTTGAAAGTGCGTGAAAACATGAAAATCACAAAGATGAACTAACACACATGACATCTTCAAGTTTCCTAATATGCCATCCATCTCCCTTTGGAAAGTGGCCATGGCGTTTCATAGTCCTTGGAGTATTTCTGTAATTTAGAATAACCCTTCACTTTCTATGAGAGCACATTTTTCCTGATCCTCCGGCGCAAGCTCACTCTCTAACCAGTCACTAGCAAGATATATCACAGAGAATAATTGGGAACTGGCCAAGAGGCGTAGGGGATCATCTTTCCGTCGCAGTGTATATTTGTCCTTTTGTGTAAGGGCATTCAACTAGCAATAATTATTACTACCTGATGTCCCCATCCTTCTTTCATATAAGCAACAAGGGCGATGCTCAAAGATTTTGTTAGGGCATCAGTAATCCCACGTCCAGAAGTTGCTATAATTATTTTGTCATCTGGGCTTTTTAAACCTAGATTTCCAGTAGGGATGAGCACAGTTTAGTAGAGAGGCACCCATAAAAAAACTCTTTGCTGTCCCAATTTTATCGTCCTAAAGTCATCTGAACCTTTATAAAATATGTCAGCGTACTCTTCAATCAAAGCATCCAACTGCCGCTGCTGCTCTGATGTGAGGCTGTCACCTATCTTTACATCTATGTAATTAATGATGAGTTCTTGTCAATCCCTAAATCAGATAGATCTCCGCACCTGCTAATGGATTTAGCTTGATTGGCAGGTAGAGCTCAGATATATGCAAGAGGTTGGTTTCAGGATATTGTACATGGCGATTATTAAAATTATCCATCAGAATGGTTATGGGTTCCTGATAGGCAGGATCTAGCTCCCTGAGGCAGGGAATTGCTCACAAAAAGACTGATTAGAATCTTCCCAAAATTCTAACAAATGGTTTGGCAGAATTTTAATTTGGATCCCCGTGTCCACAAGTATCTGAGATTTTTTTGGGAATATAACTATTTGCTTTTTGGCATATACAGGCATCCTTTCTTGAGACTCTGTACTGTAAGGAGGCAGTTTGATTTTTGGCCCAACTATAGTTACTCCATCTGCTCAATAAAGTTCACATATTCCAATAAACGACCCCTAGGCTTCTTTCTTCCTTTTTCTTTGAGGATGTCTTTAACAACTAATGTGATGCAATAACCTAGAATAGAAAAGTACAGATCATATGACTAATTTTGGTATATATTCAATATGAGATTGAGTGCCTATGAGGAGAACATAATTATCCTTTTACAAAACACCGCTGGGGCCAACAGAACCAGTGTTTCAAACTGGAGTTTCAGGGAGGAGTAAGCACCCAAAGATCTGTTCCGCTAAGTCCCTGTCATCCCATAATCTCTGGTGTGATTTTATACAACCAACTTTTATCTTTTTCACCAACTGAGAGCAAATGGCAATAATTGGCGATCTGGTATCAAAAATGTTCAAAATTTTCACCTTTTTGGACAAATTCTTCAACATGGGTAACCTCAGTAATAAAATGAGGGATTGAATAATTAGATTACCCTATGGAAGTGACCCAGAGGGGTAGGGTAAGAATAATTAGATTTTTAAAGCTAATGAGTCCGGGACATCCACTTTGACAGAGGTGGGAAGGACATATCATTCAGATTGGGTAGCAGCTGGTGGCGTGGGATGAGGTGCAGGGTCATCAGCTGAGGGTGCCTCATGTCCTAAGCTGACTCCGCTTTTACCACCTTATTGGCCTTTTCTTCCAACAAGATTCCCCCTGATGACCAAAGAATCCACAGTAAGAGCATGGGTTTTGTCAGAATTTAGCTCTTTGGAATTATCCAGCTGTATGAACAAGAGGCAGATTCCCCTTGTCAGTACCTTGATGCGTCTTCAGCTCATACAGCTCCATAATGAATTTTTTTTATCAAGTATTGGTTGAGCAGTTTTTTCACGTTTTGGAAAATAATACAAGCGTCCTACTATGTTAGAACGTGGAGTGGACAGTGGCGATAACATCGTCCAAATTAAAACAGTTATAGGATGCAAGGTCCTGCGCTTCAAGATGAAAACGCTCATTAATTTTGATTTTTGGTTCCCCTCATTTTGAGTAAATCTGCATCAATGCCTGATAATGTTTAGAAATAGAGATATTACTGCCAAATTCTTTGATGAGGGCGTTCTTTAGCTCCGCTGAAGCTTTAAACTCTTTGAAGTAGAGCATCATGATTTATCAAACCTTACTATAAAGTCAGGTTTGTATGTGCTGACACTTTTGACGATATGTAGTAGTCTTCATTGCATTTTTCTATATGTAAAGATAAGACTGGATAACTTCAGTACCATGCACATACTTCTCTTTAAAAATGGTTTAAAATCTAAAAGGTTCAGAAAGAGCATGCTTAGATGGAGAAAATGCATGTCAAACTCAGTTGGCTCAATAGTTCTAAGGTCAGGTTGGGGGAAAACTTTGTCAACTTGATGGCGGAAATCATCCATATCATCCTGAAGGGTGGTGTAGGAGGTGTTAACAGGTTTAAATGAAGCCTTGGTATCTAAGAATCGGTGGAAGTTTACTATCTTAGCTGATTTGATTGCTACTTTGGATGATAGGGTATCTAGTTTAGCTATATTACTTGGAGAAAAGTATTCATCTGATTGAGTTTCTTTTTCACTTAAATCTTTTGGGGCTTCTGCAAGATGATCAACTGAGAATAGGTTTACTTTGAGGAAGCAAACCTATGGATCAATGAGATCAGGGTTAGATTCTCTTTAAGTAGTTCTCTTTCTATGCTCATCCATGCTCCCCCAACCCAACTTCAGCAACTATAACTCAAGGGCACTAATTCAAGCTTTGTAGCTCTTGATAAAAGATGGTTCATTGGGGGAGAAGCTTTGGGACCCAAAAGGACCCTCAGGCTCTGAGGGCCCTTGCCCCCCCTTCAGGCTCTGCATGGCCAGGTGCCAGGAGGTCCTCATTAAATAATCACTTCTGGAACTGGCGGCATGGCGGTCCTCTCACTCAGTTACTGAATTGGACAGATAGAATGCGATGTGAGAGTCAGTTGTTTAACAATTCTCATCAAATTATTTACTAAATAGATCCAAAACGTGTTCCACTCTCTGGTTCAAGTCAGCGGTGGCATGGGCCATCTGCTGAGTGAGTTTTCTGTGTAGGTAGTGGATAACTCTGGTATCAATTTGGGCCAATTGGTATTAGACCTCATTGATCTCCCAGCGATTATTTAGGGTTTTATGATATCTCAACCAAAATTGGATGGGGCTTCATACACTTAAAGGAGTTGGGTGTGTATTTGCTGAGTGAGTCCAAGTTGCCGCTTAATCTCCATGTGATGTAGACCTAGTAAGCTCATCTGATGATCAATGGTGGTTTAACAAATAGATAGAGATAGCTGTCTGTCCGCTGCACCCCTACTTAAGTACTGGGAAGGTCAGGTAAGGAAAACAAATGCTGAAAATTGGGAGAAAATTTAGTGGAGCAACTATGACTGGATTGCCTTCCAGGGGTGAGGTTCTGGACAGTAAAGCTGTAATGGTATCAGCTACTTCCGCCATCGCCTAGATTTGAAAAAAGTTGCACCAGGAAATAAAATAGTCAAGTTCATTGTTACTTTAAGCTTGGGCTCTCAAGTGCTTGTAAGGGCCGTAGCTTGTCAGTTGGAAATACCCATCTGATCAAGCTCATATTCTTCTCCATATCAGTAAAGCTATTGCCGCTGAGGGTGTTCATGGTAAGGTACATCTTCACATAATAGCCTCAGTTAGGATCTAGCAAGGAGCACCAGTATTGCTATTTTTGTTATAATTGAAGGCCAGTCCTTTGAAGGCTATTTGAGTATTAGTTGCGGCAGTGCCAAAATCTCCTAAGAGACTAGTGGTCACTAGGGCAAATCTATTGAAGAAAAGTGTTTTTTAAGGAAAATCCTGGCTAAGAGTCAGTAGAATCTCCAGTTTTACTATGCAGAAAAACATAGCTACAAATGTGAATAATATTTATTTAAGATTTTGGGGCCTTTTATATATTTAAGCAAAGTCTTGGATCACATAAAGTATGGCAATTTCTGTCATGATGCAGCGGAATGTGGTGGATTTTAGTAGACATGATATTTGAAATTGATTTGGCAGGTTCAGATGATCTAAAACTGCAAGATCTTTATCAACTAGTAAAGCGGATTCAAAAGAGATTTGAGCCTTGAGCTTCTCGTTTTGGGGTTCATTGTTTCTGGCGATTTTGGTAGATTTCACCACGATGAAACCCTTGAACAGATATAAGATTATCTGCAATTCAAAAATCATTTGAACTAGCGTGAATCCCCTCATTCCTGACAATATTACTAATGTAAATGGAGTAATCATGTTTGAAACAAGAGTTTTACCAGTAGTCCTCATTCCATCTTATCAGCGGCCTATTGAGCTACTGATTGGAAATTAAAAAACCAAAATTTTTTATTTAATAAACACCAAGAAATTGGTAAAGGTCAATTACTTCCCTTGATAACTTTGACAATGTACATTTTATTAGTACTCACCTTGATTTTGGCCTACCGCCAATAACTTAATTTGCGCTATTCTCAATTCCAGATGTCTGATAATTTAAATCATTAGGAAATTGAGAAGTGCACTAATTACTTGAAGAAAAACAAGAAATTTTTTTACGTCAGATGTTGACTAGTTTCCCATAGAAGACTGGATCATAGTATAGACGTAGGATACTCAACTTCCTATTCAATCAAAGCCATATGGGAAGTTGAAGATAGAGGAGCAATACATGGAGACTGAGCTTAAGCAGCTGTTAAATGACATCTTAATTGTGCCCTCCCATAGTTTATGATCATTCCCACTGTAATTTATAAAGAAGAAGAATGGTTGTCACAGAATAGTGATGGATTATCAGAAGCTAAACAGTTTCACAAAAAGGACAGCCATCTAATTCCATGAATTGATGATGCTTTGGCCTGACTCTCCAGATAAAAAATCTTCTCAGCAATGGACCTCATCAGCGGTTTTTAGAAAATGGATCTATCACCAGAAGACCAAGAATAATGTGCGTTAATATGCACAGACGGATTATACCCTACTTGACTCACTCAGGAATTGTGCTATGCTCCCGCCTAATTCAGAGGTATTAAAGTCATGCAGTCATTAAAATAAGTTGTGTGATCGTGTACCCAGATGACACAACAGTGTTTTCCAATACCTTTATTACTCATATAGACCACATCAAGTTAATTTTTCAATAGTTGAGAAAGAACCACAAAAATTAGAACCTGAAAAATGTACCTTCTTCCAGAAGAAATTGGAATTTTAGCCACGCCACATTGAAGGAAGGAAGTCAATATTTGTATGATAAAGTTGAAGCAATTTCCAAGATGCCTGAGCTGAAGAACCTTCAAGACATACAGTATTCTCAGGACTAATGGTACAATACCATCAATTCAGTCTAATTTCGCTCAACTTGCTGAACCTCTTATTCGTCTAATTCCAAAAACACCACTTTCATTTGAGGAGTATCTACAGAGCTGTATTTGAGACCAAGAAAGATTTGTTTAAGAGAAGACCAATTCCTTGACATTCAGACTATGGAAAGCTATTAATATTATTTATCAACATCAGACTTAGCTGTAGGCGTCATCCTCTCACAATTGGATGATAGAGGCATTGACCACACTGTCCTATCACAGTAAAACGCTTTCCAAAGCTGAAAAAATTATAGTGTCTCAGAGAAAAAGTGCTTGCTTTTTTGACAATGAAAGATTTATGGCCCTTCTTGTAAGGTACAAATTTTATAGCTGTTACAGACCATGCTTTTTTAAAGCGGCTGCAAAAAATTAAAGATCTGACAGGAAGACTAGCTTGCTGGACTCTCAAAATTCAGCACTATGACATTAATATCATCCTATGAGCTGTAGCAAAGCACATGAATGTGGATAACCTAACTTGACTGCACCTACCACATCTAGAAAATAGCAAAGCTGAACGGTTACACGATCTAAACATGAAATCAGGCTCTTAGGAGCACAAAGATGAGCCAATATCAAAATTTAAAGCAACAAGCTTAAAATATGAAAGTTCTCAATGGATTACTTTACATGATTGTCAAAACTGACTGGCTACCTTACTTGTATTTTTTGGAATGAGTAACATTTATAATTGAAGTACACAATATTTGAGGTTATGGAGGAGACAATAAAACTTACAAATGGATTGTGGATTGCTAATGTTAGTAAGGAATACTGGACTCTATAGTGGAAGTCTTAGATGCTTGCATAACTTGTAAAAACAGATGACGCATAAAGCTAAGTACAAGTTTCAGCTCATAACCCTCAGCAGCCGTTTAAAACATCAGTTTAGATGTCATAGGTTCACTACCTGAATCCACAGGAGCAAATCAATACACCCTTACAGGGATTGATTATTTCACAAAGTGGGTAAAAGCTCTCGATATTCTTAGCAGACCACCAAGGCTACCTCTCTTTTTTAAATTTATTTTTATAAGGAATGGCTGCCCGCAAGTTCTACTATGCAACATCAGGAAGAACTATACTTGAAGAGTTGTGAGGATCTTAGCTATGAGTATGGTAACCCAGCAACTATTTTCAACACCCTCCACACTTCACCTAATGGGAATGTAGAGAAAGCACATAAAACATTAGTTTTAATAGTCAAAAAATAGCCACTGCTAGTCCACTACAATGAAACCAATATTTTACATGTTCATTGATGGGTTACAGGATAAGTTCCCGCAAATCATCAAAATGCCACCCTTTAAGGCTTTATATGAAGAAAACCTGAAATTCCATATCTATTAGCTCAAGAAGTTACCAATGAAAAACTAAAGAGCCTGAGTAAACGCCATGAAGATTAACCCAGAAAATCATACTACAATTAAAGGCGATGTCACATTTAGCCAAGATGGTACAAGAGAAGTCAAGCAGCAAATGCATCTTGTAAACCTTTACCCGCCTTTGAGATTTAAGACTTTGTCCTGTAGTAACATAATCATATAGAACCCTAAAGAGGAAAATTAGATCTAATATAGATTTTACCGTATACTATAACTTGCAACGTGGGGATGAATAATCAACAAAAATTTAGAAACTGAGGTAACTATCAACCGCGTAAATAGCTGATTCTTGCATTGATACTCCCTGTCAATACCTTTAAAGAGGGTGATGTTGGATATTAGGATATTGGAAACTATGAAAAGAACATTGACCACTTGACTCCCATGACAGAATTGATGCCTAGACCCACAAAGGGGTTAAAGAAGCTACCTCAGTTAGTCACATGGAAGATTGGTAGTTGATAAAACTCAAAGTGATAAAAGTAAAGTTCCGTCAGATCAATTCAAGCCTAAGGTGCACTGAGATGAAATCCTTCCTAATCAAAATAAAGGATTATCAAAAGGTCAGGTGACTATTACTCAAGGTGGCTCATGAGGCAATAAATTAAAATGAACCCACAAAAGGGTGAGAATCAAGAATTTACCCAGCGATCATTTAATTGGTATGAAGTCTTATCCAGCTTGGTGCATTCCATATACAATCTTGATCTATAAAAATATGATACAAAAGCATTATACCATCTGAAATGCATAACCTGACCAAGAGCCTCTTATCCATATTTTGCACTCTATTATTTTTAATTCCTTTTCCTTTTGGGGTTTATATAGTTAAGTATGACATAATAAAACCCTATTAATTACTACAATAAAGTTATGGTGATTAAATATATCATTTTTTGGTACTTGACTTTAGTAAGTCCATTTCGCTGCACTTACCATATGATGGATACTCTAGCTGATGGTACATATGCGTTGAATAGTCACCCTTAAAAAATTACCTGTCATGCATCTTAGACAGCTTCTATTATTGACTGTCAGGCTTCATGGGCATGGCACCATCAAATTAAAAAAGGAAGCCTAACATTTTGATATAGTTTTTGGTTTGGATTTTTCAGAGAGTAAGTTTATAACATAAAAATAACATATTTATTTTGTATAGCTATGCAGGTAGTACACCTACTCTCAACTTAGCATAAATTAATTTGAATTTGGTTATATATATATAATTGTTCTCAACAAGGTATCCTGATGAAGAGGTAATTAGACAGATCCTAATTTACAATAGATCACAAACTACTTTGATAGCAATAATAGTAGACCATAACTATTTAAGATTGTTAGAATTACTAAACTGAAAAATATGGGGTAAATTACCATAATTATTTTCTATAAAAAATCTTTCTACACCAGATACTTAATATATAATTAAATAAGAGAACAGACAAGCCTGTTGAGAGAAATTATAATTTAATTATTTATCTTCTACTGCAAAAAGAATAGCTTACTAAAAAGATCTAATCACCACAGGAGATCGTTATATATAATGTCAAACTTACACTTATCAACTTATAATCAAAAGTGCAATTTCTGGATAGATGGATAATTGCAGTAACAAAAAGATCTCTTTAACTAAACCTTTTATATGTTTAAATCTAGAAACTGTACCAGATTTACATGTATGCCATTTTAGGCGCTGAAATTTTTATATAGGTAACAGCTGTTCCTAGTTAAAAATCACATCGTTTTTGATGACAATAAATGCCTTTAAGTTGATGAGTATGAACTATTACAGACACATTGGCGTTTAAATTTCAACATAACAAGAATAGCCTTGTTTAATTCAATCTTAACTCAATAACTCACCATTATAAAGGTACTAACACTAACAATAGTAATAATATCATAGGTTCAGTCAACGTTAAAGTTGTAATATTAGAAACTTATAATCACATCTTTCTGCTCGGTGTAACTTTATAAGCAATTTATATAGATAATAAAAGTATAACCTAATTACCTGCTGTAGTTTTGCTCTGATGTCATTGTATTTCCTTCTGGCTGCCCTAGTGTGGGGCAGCAGTGAAACTCTCCCTGCCGTTTTCCATCTGACAGGAAAACATGCTCGGACTGGCTTGCCTAGTCACACCAAACCCCTGGGATGATTTATTCCTCCCAAGAATCTTGATGCCCACCTTGCTTGAGCCCAAGTAGTGCCCCTCTGCCCCCTGGTGCCCCCCTGGAGCAACATGTGATTCAGCTTTAGGGTTACATATGGGAAACTTTTCCCATACAATGACTAAGCCATTATCAAAATGACTCAGGCGTTGATGTGTCCCGCCTGTTTTATCAACTTCCGCCTCTATAAGGGGTATTTCAATCTCAGCTTCACCTGTGAAGCCAATGCCGCCACTGCAGCAATGGTGCCCCTAGTCTTCCAGGATAAACCTCTACCAACAACTTTTACCTGGCTCCCAGTGGACACCACTTTGGTGGTTCAGTTCACTGTTTTGCTGACCCAGCTTCCCCCTGAGGTGCTCCACCTGGAGTTGATGGAAGGTTTGGAAGACTACAGCTCCAACCCCATCTTGCAATATGTGGTCCCAAATGGATCCAAACGCCTCGCTGGGCCTTGGGCATATGCCATGATCATTCTTAAACAAACAAAATTTCCCCATCAATTCCCCTTGTGCCACTATCCCATCTGCCCACGACCATCCATTCTGGGCCTGCATCAAGGGTGAATAGATGATTTTTCCATCCTGTTTCAAGTTAGACCACCAGAAATGCAAGTACCCATATCTATCAGCTTTCAACAGCACTGATAGCTTGTCTGATGGCCACCAATCTGCTGCCCTCTCTGCGCCAATTCCGGCATGGGGTATGATCCTACCTCCCCCTCCCCCAAAGCCTATTGCTGCAGCTGCATCTGCAGCCACCAATCATCCTCCACCTTGCCCCAGTGCCATACATGAATCTTCCAATCAAGCACAGGATTTGATCCCAGTTTAATCACATGCAAAATCTAATGAATAAACCAATCCTCAACCATAAGCTGATTCCCCAATTCAATTTTACCAGAACCCATGGGAGTTTTTGAATAAAATTAATGAATTCAGGTAATATCATTAAAGCACCATCACTGCAAGTTGACCAGTTCTGTAATGCAAAATGGGATGCAGAATTCCCCACTTGTTTATATGCCCCACGGCCAAATGCTAAACCATTCTACAGCGACCACCAGCTGGCAGTTGAAGCAGCTGCCACACCAGATTGCCATCCCCTCCACAAAGCTGCCACCATATCAGTGATGGCACTCGTAAGAAGAATTCCACTTCCTGTTATCCCCAAAAATCTTAATTCAAAAAAGCAAGATTGTTGTAAAACAACTACACAAAAATGTCACTGATGCTATCCAGAACATGTTAGCTGTAGCATGGAATCCAAAAGCTAAGATTACCCTAACCAATATTGCAACGTTTGTTAAACTACCAGATGCCCACATTAAAGCCAAAAAGCTTTAGCTGAATATATTATTGCCATTTTTATGGTTGGCAATTACTTGAAAGTACCAATCATCAAAGACATTGAACCACATACCGCCAATGCCCTGACGCCCTTGCTATCTGCCTTGATATGAAACTTACTCTGGGAAGAGATAGCTGCTGCTAAAGATGACCCCCCTGATCTCCTCTCCCCTTCCGCCATGGAGGGATAAGCAGTCTCCGCTGCCCACTTGATTGGTTGTTTTATAGGCGTGATTCATTTAATTACTCAATTGGAAGTTTTGTAAGGATCAGTTAGGTATGTTATTTTTAGTTTAAGTTTTTAGTTTGGTAATGTCCATCCCCTGGTCAGCTTACCTCAGTTAAATAAAGAAAACTTATAATCACAGCTTGATATGTAAATGTTAAAAATATCTAATCACATATCTCTTACCAACGCATGAACTAATAGATATATGTTTTCTTTGAACTTCTAGGAAAATAAAACTATATTTCAGTTTATATATGAAACTTTCTTAAACTCTAAGAAAGGGTGAAAGATAATTGAAAAAACTTGACATTTACTTGCATTACAGATAACTTAAAAAAACTACAATGATTATAGTTAGTGGTTATAATATAAGTATAGCAACCCAGTCTCTAAGCCTAGAACGTGATGAATACCCACACAGGTACAAAAAAGGACAAAAGGAACGTTAGAACTTTTGGCAGAGATGAGCGACCTTGCTCATGTTATTGATGAGCAATGGGTAACTGAACTGTCCATAGAGATCCCTCCTTTGTGCCTCCCGTCTCAAATTCTACCTTTGTGGAAAATATTGGAGGTCTATAGAAGGTAGACCAGATCAGTGGCCACCCTCAGGGACCCAGGACTCACCCTATCCCCAGTACGGTGTCCTCCAACACCCCCTATCTCTGTAATATATTGTCTTAAAATTCATAATACACTTAATAAGTTAGAAAAGTAGGATTGTATAACAAAATATAAAGTTATAGATCACTGTTCACAATCTGAGTCAATAGTTTGATCTTTATCATAGAATTTAATTATTCTGCAATATTAATATCCCATGTAGCAGGCTAAGCAAACCAATATATATAGCATATTTGCTCAATTTTAGCTCTATCAATGCAACTCCACTGCAGATATGAGTTATCCAGTGTCAAAGCTTTTATGAGTATGCATGAAGCTATAGAAAACCGTCCGCCCCAAGCTGCTCATACCAACCCAAACAATGGAGAAAGCTCAGGTTATGCCATTTCAAAAACACCTTCCAATGTCCTCTCTTTCTTCTAGTATTAATACAACAACCCTTTCTAGGACTGTTAATGGTTCAATCCCTAATTTAAGCCTCTTCAATATGAAAAATTGGGAAAACTTTTCTTTCTCGTTGCAATCACTTTTGCAACCTATTCAATTCAAGACTGAATCTAGTTTGATAATATCACAGAGGAGATTAGTCTGCGCCCATGTCAGGGAGCAGTTGGGCAAGCAAGGTAAGAGGAGCAGGTGGAAGGCCCGTGGCCTCCAAAGTTTGAAAACGCCCCGGAGAATCTGGCGGAATAGACAAAAATCTTAAAAAACTGGCAGTCACAATTTCCCCAGAGATACTTGCATGGCAAGCATGATGCAACCAGTACATCAACACGCCACACTCCCAACCACTTTCATTGGTGGAATTCAGAGTCTGCGTGTATCTGGACATCCAAAAAACGGCCTTATGGGAAAAATTTTATGAAGATGTACACAAAATTTTCCCAACCGCAGTGTACGTTGCACCTCACTCCATGTCACGCGGTTGGCTGGACCTAGGTTTTGAGAGCAAAAAAGCAGCAGATGAGGCTGCAGCGGTGCGCGTAGTGGTCAACCTCCCCAAAGGGCAATGGGTCATCGAAACCAAATGCACCAGATGGACAAAATCAAACCAAATTTCCTCATGTTTGACTTTTTGCCTACTACAGTAAAACGTGACATTTTGGAGCAACACCTGAAAGATGGTCTCACCATATACGGCGAAATACAATCTTTTGAAATGCAACGCTTCACGCTGATGCCACACCTGTGCACCGGCAAAGCCATTGCAGTTCTGACCCCAACTGAGGAGATCGCGAAGGACCTAACCCAGATCTTGCACTCCACTTTTATTGATATCGCAGGGCATACCACCCACCCATTCTGGGTGACCGTGGACAGCGCGCCCCCCATTTGTACCCACTGTGACGCGTTCAGCCACAAGGCACACGCATGCCCCATCAAGGAGGGCGTCACATTCCAAGAGCACCCCTCAGCGGCCATGGCCAATGGAGAGGCGCACTATGAACCAACCACAAGCACCAAGGAGGCTTTCCCGTGGGGAGCACAAGGCTGCTACCTATTTGTAAAGCCTATCTCCCTGCAAGAATGGAAGAAGGCTAAGCAGGCCCATAGGGCCGCGGCCAAGGAAATGGCCAAGGCCACCACCGCTATCCCACACTCACAATGCCAGGAGGACAAGGAAACCTTCACGGTGGAAGCAGCTTGGGAATGTATCAACCAATCAGATTGGGAAGCCCATGCTGAGCGGGCCACTCAATCTGAGGATCTGATGGGAGACTTGATCTCACCCAATCATTGCACCCAAGCTCCAGTCCAAACTGACTTGGGACCTATCCCAACTGAAAATTTTTTTTGACCCGCTCAATGGTGCACTGAACTCATCTGCACCGCAAAAAATTCGTCCAACGTCAGGAAAACAAAAAGCAAAGACCAGACAACGCGACTCTTTCTGAAAAAATCAACAAAAACTCCAATAGCATTGCTGCTAACACCCGCACTGCTGTGAAAGCCTGTGGGGACCTAGAAGAGGCTGGTGGGCCTGGGGGCCCACCCCCTCACATCTAAGGTGCATTGGGGGAAACCTTCACTTTAGGGATGTTGAATATCGCTGGACATAAGGCCTCCCCATCCCAGGCTAGGAAACTGAGTTTTTTACAACACAATTTACCTGTGGATATCCTGGACATCCAGGAATCCCACTGTCCATGAGGTTCCAAGGAAACTTGGAAAACAATGCTCCTCCCATCCCTATCCTTTTGGTTGAAGCACTGTGGGGTGCTGATTTGGAAAAATAATTTTTGAATTTGTATCCTCAGAAACATTCCTAAATGGCTGAGTGCTCATCGTCACCTTCTTGTGGGCTGACATAGTGCACGCAATTGTCAACATCTATGCCCAAACGGTGCACACGAGCGTCAGGAATTTTTCTCATTGGTCAAATCCCTCCTGCTACCCCCCTGATTCTTTCCTAGTCAGTGACATGAACTGTTGGCTAACCTCATCAGCGGACCGGTGGCCTCCATCACCCCACGCCCCACAGGGTCACGTTGAACTATGCATTCTAAAGGCCACCCTTGGGTTAATGGATGTGCTGCTGCGACATGCCCCACTGCTCAAAAACATGACACAGCCCCACATCCACAACGGCCAATTAAGGTCCATGACCTGCAAAGACATTATTCTAACGCTGGCAAAATTCCAACCTCACATCTCCCACTTCAAAACAACAAAAATGGAATTCTCCGACCACCGACTGGTCTCAATAACATACCACCTACCTGTCACAGTTGCTAAGGCCCCATATTGGTGCAAAATCTGCCCCCCCGAGCTCGCGTTGCCAGGATTTTCCACATGGGTGGAAGAGGCAACTTTGGCAAAAAAGTTTGTTGCACCATTTTGCGCGGACCCCATTTCCACATGGGCAACTTTCAAAGAGGACACCATCCGCCACTCTCACCATCTCTCCTCCAGATGCTCACGAGCCACATAGGCAGTTATCTCGCGCGCTCTGGCAGAATTGGCACACTTGGAGTCCAACATTCCAGCTACAGGATACAGCCCTGCATGGGGCCAGAAGTGGGCGGAGGCAGCTGCCCACCTCAACGCACTCGAAAGGCAACACAAACATCAGGTTTGTGTTCAATACAGGGCCACATGCATCACAAAAGGTGACAAGTGCACCGCATATTTCTTTGAAAAAATTTGCACCACGCCAGAGTGTGGCCTGCACACAGGTGTGAAGATTGGATTTACTATTGTGGACACACTGGCTGAAGTGGCAATCAAAATGCAAAAATATTACTCCAAGTTGTACCGAGCTGAACAAATTCAGGTGGCTGAAGTGGTGGAATTTCTTGACCGAGCTCATATCCGCACCATTTTCCGATACCTGGAAATAATGAATTTAATTACTCCAAATGATTTTATGGATAGCCATTCGCAGTGCGCCAAACTGAAAATGCCCAGGCCCAGATGGCATTCCATATGAGTTCTACAAAAAATATTTCAAATATATATCCCCACTTCTGCTTGCCTCACTTAACCAAAGCCTGTTGGAAATGAGCCTCCTACCAGGAGGACAAGAGGCCTTTACTGTCACACTATTCAAGAAAGGGGATAAGCTTGACTTAGCCAACTGGCACCCCATTTCTCTAACAAACACAGACACCAAAATTTTAACAAAAATCATGGCTAACCGTTTAGGGACTGTAGCATCTGCCACCATCTCCCCAGAACAATTCAGTTTCATCCCCAGAAGGTCGATTTGGGATAATGTGCACTCTGTGGCTAATGTGTGTCAATCCACAGCCTCTGGGGCACTTGTATTCTTGGACCAACAAAAGGCCTATGATAGAGTAAACTGGGAATACCTAAGGGCCTGCCTCCATCGATTCTGCCTACCCCCTCGCTTCATCAACTGGGTGATGCTGCTCACGGAATCTGCAACAATGGCAGTGCGTGGCCCTGGCTTCCTAATGGAAGTAGTCCACCCTCAAAGGGGCTTGCGACAAGGGGACCCCCTCAGCCCACTCTTATACAACTTCAGCCTTGACCCACTACTGTGAAATGAGAATGCTAACTCACTGGGGTCCATGTGCCAGGCCAAGCCCCAGTCAAGATATTGGCGTTTGCAGATGATTGTGTGGTTGAGGTTTCTAATAATCAAGATGCACGCGCGCTTGAAGCTCTCATCCAGGAATATTCCCGGGTAAGCAACGAGGCACTGAACGCCTCTAAAACCGAAATCATCCTCCTTGGTCGGTTTCAGAACTGCTTGGCCCCAGCAATTAGTTCCCAACCCAGCCCATCTGCTCGCCCACGTCCACGCCTTACTAACTCAACACACACCGCTCCACTGGTGCTCCCCTTCGTGCCACGTCCTACCATAGGACTGGTGCGCCATCTGGGCGTGTGGATGGAGGCAGGCGGATATGCATCAGCAGTAATGGAGTGCCATATTCTGGAAAACGTGACAAAGCGAATCGCCTCTCTCAGAGCCCACCCTACTTCCCTTACTGGCAGGGTTGTTTTAGCCAACTCTATGCTCCTATCCAAAGTCTGGTTCAGAGCCCACGCCATCCCCTTCTCCCCAAGCTTCTTCAAATCCTTGTATGCCTTGCTGCAAGGATGGCTTTGGTCAGGCCGCCCTCCACCAGTGCGGCTAGAGGTCATCTTTGACCCACATCATCATGGTGGCATGGGCCTGCTTGACTTCAAAGCCCATGCTGCCAAGATCCTGGGCACCTGGATCGTGGCCATCACCGCTCCTACACTCCCATCCCAACACTGGTCCCGCGCAGCCCGCTCCAACTTCTCCCAAGTCTTGGGCCTCAACAATCCATCAAACCCCCACTCCCTGATGAATTACCTCGCATCACACACATCGGCCACAGGTCCTCACGGGACAAAAACCCACTACAAACAAATCCTACTCTCCATGCAGAGCGCAGAGTGGAGAATTCGTATTAGCGGGCATACAACCCAAAGAGGCCGCCCCTCTCCTCAGTTCACACAAGAGGTACAGGGCTACCCATCCATGATGGCGTGATCCCCATTTGGCCCCATGTCCTATCCAGGGTGGACTACCTGGACATGATGGATATCCCTTATTCCATTGAGACCCAAAAAACAATCTGGAAATATGTACATCACCCTCTGTTGCAGCCTCAAGTCCGCTCCCATGTGTGGCGCTGCCTGAGGCGGGTGTATCATACAGCTGAGCGCTCTAACGCTTTACACTCATCCTGTGTCTCTCGTGCGGCCAGTATAGAACTCTGTTCCACCGCCTGGAGAAGTGCCCCACCTCTAAAGTGATATGGCGCGAAGTTCAACGTCTGCTGGGCCAGGATCAAACGCATCCCTTCAGTCTGTCAAGAGATATGTTTGCTCTATCAATGGCCTCCTCCCTTCCACCCTCCCTCTGTGCTCTGGTGATTGCAATCGCCATGTGGACCATCCACACGATTGTCTTAGATGCCATCGCAGGCTCCACCCCCACCCTCCCAGAAACTGTCCACAGATTCCGGTCTCATTTGGTGGACCACTTTCAAGCATGGATGTTTGGATACCTCCCACCGCGTCGCTGACAGCTGGTCTCCTCCTGGTTCTTAGTATGGTTCATCAAATCAGACCCCTTACTCCACACGTGCTCAATAGTGGCTACGGCCCCTTCACACGTTCCTTCCCCCTCCCCATAAGTGGCGTTCCCGCTGGCAACAAGAGATAGCATCGCTTCTCTGGGGTACCTCCCCAGTACTAAGTTTATCTGTCCTGAGTCATATTCGGAAGTGTCCGTCCCATGGTCAGCCTTCCCCGCAATAAATTAAAAATATGAAAATTGGTGTCTCAAGTGCTCTACACTAACTTCCCCAGTTTATAAATTTCCAACATTTTCCCATTAATGTAGCAAAGTACACTGCTATCTGCATTCTGACTCCAAAGATCATTGAGTAGATCTTCTAACCCTTCACCCAGAAACTTACCGCGCAATTCAAGAAGTCATAAAGAGTTATGCTCCTGAACTATTTCCTTAGCCTGACACTCATAGTGGGTAATATAAACGTCAGATTCACCCTGAAAATCTACCTCTGGTTCAGTGCAATATGACATGTTGCTTTTCAACCCATCAATTTTTAGATTTTGTTTATGAGCAATTAACGCCTTTTCACTCAACTTGAAAGGGGTAACTAAGCCTCAGATCATCTAAAGCACCCATCTTCAGGTTTATCTACTCCAATCTATATTAATAAACTGATCTGCATCACTGAATCTTTCGTTTATGCTGTGTAACAGTTTAAACCAGCTCTCAACCAGGGAATGAACATCAAGGTCTTTCTATTTTGTTTCAAATTGGTTCAATCTAATTTGGGAATTTATTATTTTCAAAATTAGGAGTCAGTATCTCAAGACAAGTTGGTGTTTATAGCGGCCTTATGGCAAACCTGAGTACCATAAGACAATTATCAAAGGTCAACAACCACAAATCTTAGAGGAGTGGTTGTCCTCTATGTCTTCCCTCCTGTGAGGGAATGGCTCAGCAATCCCTGTGGGTTGCCTCCATTGCATCCATATGATTTGCTATGGGGCCTTTGGTACTTTAATGATTTTTATTTCCCTCATAGGATCCAAGAATGTCCCCCACAAGTTTATAGTACTGCTGAGCCATTTCAAATTGAAACTTCCACTGTGGTGTAACTCAGCCATAATGGAAGACCAGGCTTACTTAAATTAGCAGAATCAATGACATAAAACAACTAATGATTTCAGCTCCTTCCTCCCTCCTCTTTAAATCTGCCAAAACAACTCCTTATCTAATTACAATGGACTTGCATTCCCTCCTTGACCTGGTTTCTCTTGTTGGTCCCTTGTCTCACTAATCAAGTCCTGTGAACATTTTATAATGGAAAATGCGTAACAGACAACAACTTCAAATGGTTGCTTAGTATTGTTTATGTATAAGGGTATAATCTGAACCCCAAAATAAGAGATAGCACCATAATAAAATCATGGATTTGTGGGCTACATTGTCATCTTAGAAGGAATAGCGCTAACAAAGAGAGTCCTAAACTGCATAGACACCAACGGGTTTCATCCCTAAGGAGCAGTAGCATATAAGCAATAACTTTTTGAGCTCCTAGGTGATCCTTACAACGTCTATAATACCAGATTCATAAATTCCAAAATGAAGCTGATTTTAAGATTTTAAAATTATTTTAGAACTCATGGATTTTTAGGAAAAGTACATATTAGAATACAAAGTTAAAATTAGTTACCTTCTGCTGGGATTATTAAACTGATCGCAGCTTGATTGCTGCCATGAACCTCATGGGGTCTGAAGGTAATGCGGTAGAATTTGAGGCCTCTGGAATTACTACAGCCTCTTCAAAAACTCTTCTAAATGATGAGTAAATTCTCAAGGCGACGGATGAGTTTTTCATATTCTTTTTATTAAACTTTACTAAATTTCGCCTTTCTCTCTATTTGCTCAATTTACTGTAATTTTACAAGGGTTCAAAAATTTCTACAACCTCTTCAGTAAACTCTTTTGAACACCAAGTAAATTCTAGAGGCATTTGATGAGTTTTAACAGATTCATTTCACTAAATTTATTAATATTCGCTTTTATTCTCAATCTGCTCAATTTTTGATGTTTTTCAAAGTCTCTGGATTTGCTACAACTTTTTAGTAAACACTTCTGAATTTAAAGTGGATTCTTGAGGCGTTAGATAATTTTTTTCTCAATTTTGGTTTGTAAAAATCCCCCAATTTTCATCTGCTTACCTTCTGATAATTTTCCAACATCCAGAGCTCCATGTTATGAATTCACCATTCAAATTCCTCTATCTGTCTGTTTTCAATTATTTCTACTATTAAAAATAGTTAATTAAAGTCTTCATATACCAGTAGGGAGATATGGAGGTAATTTGGCGATCTGGCAAAGACTTGATCATCACAACATGACAATGTTCACCCTGCTTCAGTAACCAATACTGCACCTATAGTTATTTTGGTGGTAGTAGAGATTCTCAAGTTTTTTCTCTAGATGACAGAAAAGTTTCTAGATGAACTGGCTGAATCCAGGTGCGTTTTACAATAGAGTGTCTTAAACTCCTGCTCCTAATAACGCCCAAAGAAATGTGACCCTTCTCGACGTATTAAAAGAAGATGATTGCCATTGGGTGAGTGGAGTGTTGCATTATGAAACCAAGATGGTCAATCCCACACCCTCAATGAACCTGTATTTACAGCAACAAAGGCAGCTAAATCCAGAGCATTTCGTCTTTTTTGTCTCTTACACTCTAACAGAGTGCTTCTGATTCTACATCATTTTCATAAATACTTGCATTGTTAGTCTTCTTTAGCTATATTACCTACTGAAATTGAAGAAATTCATGATGAGCCTCAGACACAGCTACAGCCAGCAATCCCTTATGAAGTTTCCTGCTAATATCAGTGGAGCAGCTTCTCCCTAGATATATAATTGGTGAAAGACCCATCCAGAGAACATATATTTTCAGTGAAGGCCATGTCATCTTAACAAGCCTCCGCATGCCACAAAAAAGATAAGTTCTGCTATAAGCATCTTCCCATGTCTCTTCAGGATTCAAAGGGTTCAAGAAGAATTCATCCAGGATCACATTGGAATCTTATTGCCCACAAGACCTTCTCAGGATTAAAAGATGTCTATGTTGACCCTTATTTTCCTGATAATAAATAATTATAATTCTGGATCTAGAGAATCCATTTTTAGTTTTCAAACAAGTAGCCTAGTTATAAGCTCTTTCAGGGCATGAGCATATTTTATTCCATACCATAGACCTATTTTTTAAATAAACTTTGCCAACGCCTTCTATTTCTCATGACCATAAAGATTTCTCTGTTGTAAATAATCCTGAGCCCTTTTCCCCTGAAAGGGAGAAGGAGAAGGTCATAATTATGAAATCCTCTGACTCCATTATGTCTTATGACCAGAGTAATCTCACGGATAGTCTCCTTAGAGTTATAAAAAATTGCCCACAGGCTAATAAAGATTCCCTCCTTTTCATGAGCCCTGCACCACCTTCAGCTGATCTTTTGCTTTTTGTAAGCAATAAATAGTATCATTTATGCTTTTACTTTTTATCGCCTTTAGAATAAGAGTGAAATGAGGCTAAAATACAAGCTCTCTTATAACATAGGAACAGCGTTCAACTTCATGAGTCTTAGAGGTTCTTAATAATTAGACCTAAACATTGAGATAACCCCTCATGTACTAAACGCATCCTCATAACCCATTACCTGCCACACTATCTAACGTCCAGTGCTGTTCTTCATCCATGAGTTTTCTTCTATAATTACTTTTTGCAATACATAAGTTATTTTAACCTTTAATCATGAAAGTGGGCTAGTAATGTCGCCAGAAGGTAAATAGTAATTAAGATCTTAACTTCTTATTGCTTGACAACAGTAGGCACAGGTGAGAGTTCCCAATGATTAATACTTTTAATTTGGAAGCCTCCTTAAGCTCAATTTCTCTCCGCTTACCCATTACTTATAGAATCCCCTAATATTTTCCCAACTTCCTAGCTCCTTATAAAGATGTTTTTAATATGACTCTAGGATCCAAACTTCCCTTTCATTTCAATTATGGCCTGTCGTTCCAACTGACAGTGCATCTTAAAAAATTACTGTACCCTGTATCCATGCTAGAATGGGAACGTGCTAAGAGAAAAATGGCCTTTGAATGTGGGTGCCTCAGCAGCCATAACAGCAGACACAGAATACTCAGCTGCATTTCATAGTTTCAAGGAACGTGAGGAAGGCAGTTTCTTTGTCATTTTTGGTTGAAGCTTCCTTTTTTAGTACTAGTGGTGCCCAGCCAAAAAGGGAAGCCGCCACACATCTTTATTCTCAAAATGAGCCAAACAAAGAGATTATCATGATAAAAAATCCTAATACAGACCCTAAGTTATCAGCTTAGGAAGACATATCAGATGGTGAGGAAGCTTTGGGAAACTTTTTTCCAACGCACGCCTTAGATGGCAGACCATGGCAGACATCATTGGGGGTAGGAGCATCAGCAACCTGTGGCATAAGGAGGTATAGTTATGGGGTTTTTGTTTTTAAGGCCGGCGGTATCCATTCCTCAACGTATTGAGCAAGTTGATGCTCAGAGAAAGTGATGAGATCAGGCACACAAGTGAACAATTTGATGCGCTGGTGGGTTTGAGTATAATTGGAGCTAAAAAGAAAAGCTTTTGCCAAGCCAAAGCAAGTGCAGCTTGCACCAAAAGCAAGCTCCTCAATTTCATATTTTGCATCTTCATCAAAGCATGGGGAAGTTTGGGATAGGAATACCCTCCACAAGGGATTCCATCGCCCTATGAAGTTGCTGGCGGAGTAGGGTGTTGAAAGGGCATTTGCGGCCTCAGCTGCCAATTTATTTAAATTTTTAAAATTAGCAAATTTTGGTTTTGTGCAGGAACAGCGAGAGCGCAAATTAGGATCAGTAAAAAATTCCCTGTAAAGCGAAATCTGGCTTGACATTAAATAGCCAGTCACTATCATTGATCCAGTTGAGAAAGTCAAATGGATTATGCTCAGCCAATGCTGGGCCAGCCACTGGAATCAGAGCGGTTGCAGGAGCTGATTGATTGCAGACAGTGAACCACAGTAACTCAGTAAAAACTGTCTCAGCCACTGACTCAGGATTTCAGAAAAATCAAAATGCACATGTTTTTAAAAAGTTTGAATTTTGATTGGATGCCTTGGAAGCGGTGCCAGAATTTGCTGAGTTTGAGGGAGGGAGGATTGAGCCCCATTCAAAGAATTGGGGTGAAATGGATGCTGACCCAATGCCAGAGGGAGGAGTGATGGAAGAAGTGGTGGCGGAAATTGTAGGGCACTTGCACTTCAAGTGGTCAAGCTCAAAGCACAATGGGCAAATGACGTGGCCATTTTCAATGTGCATCCAAAAAGGGTGATCATGGGCGGATCTGATCATGGTGCAGGGGGAATTGCAAGGTGGGAATCATGGTTAAAATGAGCGGATCATTTCAAAGGCGTGAGGTCCTGCCAGATGAACACCCCATTTGGAACCACAAACTGCAACACAGGCTCTGCGCTGTAAATGGCCAAACCCTCCATAAGTTTGTGGCAGAGGCGTTTGGGAGAGAGATGGGAGGGCAACCCGGCGAACTGAACCACCAATGTGGCAGCATCTGGGAGCTGGGTCTGAACGGTGGGGAGGGGGTTTTGAAAAAACTAATAGCAGCTTGGCTGCTGCCACTTCATCAGCTTCAAAGCACAAGCTAAGATCAAAATACCCTTTGAAGGGGCGAAAATTGATAAATCCAGTGGGTTTGTACACCACCGTGGCCATCTTGATGATGGATGCACTTGCATATAGGAATAGATGCCCATATTCAACCTAGAGACTGGAATGCAAATTGCTCCATGGTAGCACCAAAGGGCTCTGGAGCACCACTTTGGAGCTTATGAGCTGGTGGGACAAGTCCTGATGGGGCATAGTTCATGGTAGCATTAAGAGTGCTAGCAGAGCTAGCCTGGGCACACTTTGGTGGTGGCCAAAATATGCCATATGGTGGCGCATCACCACCTCAAGATGGGGCAGCAGGCATCAATGGCATTGACATTGGTAAGTTTTGGCTTGATCAAGCAGCTAATTTTTTATTTTTCATGATTTCAAAATTGGCTTATACTTTAAATCAAAAGTAAAATAGAGATTTCTATAAGAAGAGTATTTTTAGCACTAGGTGGTACCAACCTAATGGGGATACACTGATCTCTATAAGAAGAGTATTTAATAGTTAAAAAATGATACTAAAGTAAAATACTTTATAGTTAGAAATAATCTGATTGGGGGGAGGATACCACAGTGGAAGAATATGGATCCTCTATTACTGCCTACTCAAGTTTGATCATGGTAGATGAAACTTGAGTAGGGGACGATTTTGACTGTGTTGGCATTGCAAACCAATACCCCAAACCAAGATAGCAAATAGCAAGTCATCCCATGGAATTCCTGTCCCATCATATGCTTTGCATGGAGTTTTTCTGAGTTTTATCCACTTCACACTTCTTTGATTCCCTTAAAGGTGCAGTATTGTCCCCAGAGTGGCCCATCTCATATAAAATTTTAAATTATAAGAAAACAGTCTTATTGGTAAGGGATCAATTATATATATTAAAAAAGGTACAATAATTATTGTGCTATTAAACACTTAGTTTGTCATATAAAGTGGTACGTCTTTATTAACTACTGATCAAAACTGCATATATCATAGACTGATAAATTAAATATTTAATCCCATTTCTACAAACTTTTTACCAAGCAAAATAATTACTATAATGTTAAGTTATTAAAAGGTATTAAGTACTATTAGAAATTTATATCAATTTATTTTAAGTTTCAAGGTATTTATTATCTATTTTTGACTTTTATATTCATTTTGGAAAGTGTGGTTAGCCAAGCGGGTAAAACTGCTTCCCCCTAGTGCAGGTTTTGAGTTTGAAACCTGTACTGGCTAGAAAACATTCTCAGTGTGGTATATTTGTCACAAGGTTGACCCACCTCAAATAAATTATTTTTTATATTAATTTTGGACCCATTTATAGAGTTTATGATTTCAACATCAGCAGAGTATCTCAAGTAAATTCTGATAATACTGAGATTCTTTAGAGACATAGAATAAATATCAATCAGTGGAGAGGTTTGTTTTAGTAATTTTTATTCTTTGGTATATGCTAACCACATACTTCAACTATGTTCCGGTACTAATGGGCCCAACCCAAGAGGGGGTCCTCCGCGCATCTTTATTTATAGTATGCTAAACAAAGGGATAATAAAATAAAAAAAATCTCTAATGGTACTGTAGCTTTATCCTAAGCATCCATTATAGATAGCGAAGATGGTGTGGGGAAATTCATTTGGTGTTTACTTTAGGTATTGGACAAAGACAGACAGAAGGGGAGTAGTAGCATCAGCAGTGTGCAGCAAAGGAAAAAAGTAGGGGTTACCCCAACAAAAAGGCCAGTACTGTGCATCGCCTTGATATTTTGGGTGAGTTGAAATTGGCAAAGGTAATAATGTTGGGCACACAAGTGAAAGATTTAACGTCTTGGTAGGTTTGTGGTAGTTTGGGACATAGAACAAAGATCTCTCCATATTGATGCATGTATGGTGTTGGAAAATCACTTTTCCGAGCAGTGGGCTCCACTAGTGTGCCAGGACAACCTGTATGAATACTGGTTGACCCTTTGCTGTTTCTCCTACATAGGCGTACCAACCCCCTATGAGTCTGAGTCCAACCCACCAACAAAGCAGACCAACGACTTAACCTTAGCCTCAGGGTCTGTGGTGTGCACTGGCGAGTCCTGCCCCATCATGGGTGGCTAAGGCACTTCTGACTGCCCCACCATCCTGACCCTTTGCCAACCCATCTGGGCATGCCCTGGCGAGTCCTGCCCCAATCCTGGGAGGCCAAGGCATGTCCACGCTGCACCCTGCAGCGCTGACAGCCAGTCAGAAACGTTGTTGGTGGCCAGTTGGCCAGGTTCCTGCCAGTTCCTCACAGGGCTGAGGTATGGGAGCTGGCAGCATCGGCCACTCCAGGTGTGTCACCTTGTGCCAACTACAGGGATCTTTAGTCCCATTTTTTCCTAATCTAGCTGACAATTTTACTAACAATTGAAAGTAAATGTGAAAAAGAGAGATCTTTATTTTGGAGGGAAGAATGACTATTCAAACAATAGGCTACTTCACCTATAAATTTCTTTGGCCATCCAATCTGGCACATTAGTAAATCTTTGTTCATTCATGGTAACAAATTTCCTCTCAATCTGCTCGTCTGATAACCAAATATTAAATTAGGTAATCCATCCTTGGCACGAGTTGCCAGTCAATCATATATAAATTCATAATTAATTAAAACTTTGAGCATCCTCAGTTTTATATGATCAACATTGGGCTCTGCTAGTGTTCTGAGCTAACCAATATGAAGACTGGTTGGCCCTTTGCCATTTTCACCTTAATAGGTGTACCAACCCCCTATGAGTCTGCATAAAACCCACCAGCACAGCAGACCAACGACTTCACCTAACCCCAGGGTCTGTGGTGTGCCCTGGCGAGTCCTGATCTCATCCTGGGTGGCCAAGGCACTCCTGCATTGCACCCCACAGTGTTGATGACCAGTCAGCAATGACATTTGTGACCAGTTGGCCAGGTTTTCACCTGTTCCTCATAGGGGAAGGTTGGGATCTGGAAGCCTTGGCCACTCCTGGCGCGTCACCTCACGCTAACTTCAGGGATCTCCAGTACTAATTAAATTAACCTAGCTGACGAACTACTAACACTTAAAATAAATAAGGACAGGATAGATCTTGATTTAAAGGCAATAAACAACTATCTATACTATAGGCTAATTTGCATATTAAAACCCCTCAGCCATCCAAGCCAGCACTTGATAAATTTTTGGTCATTCATGGTAACGATTACCTCTTAATAACTTGTCTGATCACCAAAAATAAAGTTTAGGTCGATCCATCCTTGGCACAAGTCACCATTCAATTTTATATAAATTCATTAAATAGATACAACTTTGAGCATCCTTGGCATGATTTCTGGTGCTCCAAATCAGAAGTGGAATCATATTTGAACGCATGGCAACAGATTTATAGCTTTCTAACGGAAATTCCCACAAATAACCTTAAATGGTCAAATGGTGGCAAACGCAGATTCTGCTAAGAGAGAAATTGAATTAATGATTATATCATTAAATAATCAAACTAGGTTATAAGCCAGCAATCACGCCTGGCTAACTGACTCCTTAATTCTGATATTATCAGGAAGAATTCATCTAGTTAATTTCTTGACATACGGCTAGCTGAAAATTCTAGTTATTCAATTTAAATTTTGAAATTCTCAGGGAAATCTAAAGGTATGTTAGCTATAGGAAAACCTCACAAAGTGGCTCAATTGCCATATGGAGGGCTTGGTGGAGAAAGGAGTTAAAGGGCAGTAACTGCATTGATGTCATGGAAACGGCAGAATAAGTTTAGACTGGCCTGCCAGTTGGGATGCGTGAGCACCCAGAAAGCAAGCCAGAATGCCAGAGGCATTGCTGACTGTACAACTTGATATGGAGCCGGGAAATGTGATATCACAAAGTGGTGGCACAACAACAGGGTGAGGAATACCCTGATGACAAACCACACTGAATCCATTCCCAACTCAGTGGTTCTAGCTGCAAGAGGTGGGATTACTGGGATAGTTTGATGAGATTCTTAGCATGTGAGGCCATCTCATCGGGGGTGACAAGGAGATGGATTCTTTCTTTCCATTGATGGACATAGGGCCATAAGATCCCCATGTATTGCTGGCAGAAGTTCATAAGAATGGGGTTGTGTAGCCAAAAATATTGGACTCGCTAGGCCCAATCAACGATGGAGGGAGCCATAGTGACCAAAAGAATTGGTAAAGCCCACCCAGAGTGCGGGGCGATGGACCACCAGGCAAATGCCATCTGGGATGCAGTCAGAAAGGAAAATAAAAATTTTGATTTTTAGGTAAAATTTTATTTGGAAAGGAAAGTAAGAAAAATTGATCACCAATTTTCTCAGTGCCATGCAACTGGTTAAATAGTGGTCAATTGGGTAGTGACAGGACGGGGTTAGGTCCCACAAATTTGACCTAAATGGAAAATTGTTTGGGAATGAGCGGGTTTATTCTTTGGGAACTGACATTGCAAAATTTGGCAGCAGGCCAAGTCTCTGTCAGTTCGACCTCAAACATCTGAACCAAGCTTGACTACGTTTCTGATGGTTAGCACAATGGCATTTGGCCCAACAAGTGACGGGATTTCCCCAAGGCCATCCCATATAGGGATGGGACCATTTGGTTGGGAACGGGTTTGAGATGGCCACTCCCCATGCTCAGTCATTTAACCGTTCATTCAGTCAACAGCAGCACATTGGGCGCAACGCCCAAATTACTATCAGAGGGCTTCAAACCCTCATCAATGGCGCCCGATATTTGTTCTACTGATTTAGTGATCAAACTGGAGCCGTCAGGCAATCCAGCTGATATCTCATTCATCATGCTTTTACAGCCATTTGAATTTTGGCCATCAGCCAGATTACCACCCAAATTAGATCCAACCAATTTCAATTTGGTAATCTCGGCACATATTTCACTAATTCTCTGCAACAGTTCTGCTGAGGTGAGTGTGGATATTGGGGTGGGGTACAAAGTGGAAGTGCTGTCACCCATCACTCATCTATAGTGTGAGAGAGATAGCCCTGAGTGATGAGAGGTACCGCCATCCTCTTTGGTGTCTTTTTATTCAGGAACGGGAAGATGACCCAATTGAGAGCTAAGGGATGTTCCCTGAGACTTACATTACCCTTTCCTCCTTCCAAAGGAATGGCCCCCACCAGGATTCTGCGCCAGAGCAACGTTCTTGTGTGCTTTAGGCAACTTGATAGCCATAATTGTCACAATCTTCTGAAGAGGGCGGGGAGCCTTGGGGTGGGATGCATGGAAAGCTTCGACCAGGGCCATGCAATTCGTGCAATCGCGCGCCTTGACCCAACTATTTTTCGTAAGCTGGGTATCCTTTCCAGGCCACAAGATATTGGACTGAATGTCGCGACTTCCGAGATGCCAAGATGGCCTCTACCTCAGCTTCTTCCCCATTATTAATGATGATTGGTTCCAGATCCGTGGGACATTGCACCTTTGAAGGGCGACATCTGGGAAACATGGAAAACTGGGTGCTGCTTCCAATGCACAGGAAGCTTCAAGTGGAACACCCCATTACCCAATACCTCTTCCACTAAGTGAGGACTCAAACACTTACTGGCGAACTTATGGGAAGGGGTTTGAATTCACAAATGACGAGTGTCAAGCATGATGTAGGAACCCACCATAAAGTCAAGACCCAGAAGGCGCTTACAATCTGCGAATCACTTATAGTCATCGATAGCTTTAGTGAGGTGTTCCCACACTAAAGCTCAGTCAATTAAATATGGGCAGCATGATCTGCGGCAGCTTGAACCTCAGGTCGCAAGCATGCTCTGACTGAAAATGATGGGTTATAACCCAACGTTGCTTCATAAGGTGAAACCCCATAAATGTGTGGAACCCATTATTGTACACAAATTGAGCAAGAGGCAAGTCACCGGACCAAGTATCCTGCGCCGCTGCAGCATAGCAACGCAGTTATTGTTTGAGAACTTGATTAACCCGCTCAGTCTGACCATCAAACTGAGGGTGATATGCCATTGATCAACTGGGGGTTATCTTCAGGATCAATAAGAGTTCACTCCAAAACTGCGCGGTAAACTGAGTACCCCAGTCACTAGTGATTTCCTGGGGAAGACCAAACATTGAAAACACATGTCATAGGAAAAGATGGGCAGTTTCTTCTGATATAATCGTGGAAGTACAAGGGATAAAAAGGGAAAATTTTGTAAAGCAATCAACCACTACCATCACCACTGTGAACCCATTAGAACAGGGGAGATCAACAATAAAATCTATGGACACTGAGGTCCATGGACCTTCCACCTGCTGTAAAGGGTGCAGGAGGCCATTCTTTCTGGAGCGATCTGACTTAGCCCTAGCAAAATAACACAATCAGCATTCTGAGCCAGGACCTCTTTGGTCAGTCCTGCCCTATTAAAGGTTCGCCTGATCAGATCAATGCATTTCTTGTTACCGGGATATCCAACCGTGGGGGGATCATGGTGTGCATGGAATACTTCCGGGTGAAAGGAGGGGGGAACCCAAATATGAGAATGGAAGTAAATGAGCCCCTCTTCTAAGGAGTATAGGTTGTGTTTGGGACTCGAGTGAACCAACTGCTCAACCAACTTTACGCCCTCAGGGCAGGCCGTTTGACCAGCTAACACCTGGGCCAATAATGGATCAATGGGAGACAGCACAACAGAGGAGACAACAGAGGGAACAATTGATAGAATATGAGTGGCAGGAATCATGGTAACGAGATCCACTTCCTCATGTTCCGAGGGACAGTGAGCTGGACTACAGCTTAGAAAATTGGGAAGGACATTGAGCGCACTTTTGACAAATTCATATTTTGAAGTTAAAGCTGCACAGTCCCAATAGGTTTGGGCCTGCCGGTGTGCCAATTTTTGGGGTTTGCAGAAATACAAGAGAGCCTGGTGATCCATGCAAACTGTTAGCTCATGATGAGCACCTTGCAACAGGTACCACCTTTGAGTTAATGCCCATGCGACAGCAGCCAGTTCCTTGTCATAAATGGCCCAAGACTGCTCCATAGCGGTGAATTTTTGGGAGAAATAAGTGACCAGATGTTCAAGACCATCGTGGTCCTGAAGCAGTACCACACCCACTGCTACCGACAAAGCATTGCATGTGATGATATACAGTTTGGTGGGATTGGCATGTTTCAAAATGGGAGGAGACATGAACACCTCCTTGATCAATTCAAACGCCTGCTGGCATTCGGGGGTCCAACAAAATGGTACGTTTTTCCCAGTGAGGGGATGGAGCGGGGCAGCCAACTGGGAAAGTGTGGGGGAAATTTTTTTTAGAAAATGATAGTACCCAAGAAACTCCAAAGTTGCTTCTGTGTAGTTGGAGTTGGCCATTCTCAGATCACATCTAATTTGTTGGGAGGGATAGTGACACCTTCTTTAAGCACCATGTTTCTGAGAAATGTGACCTCTTCCTTATAAAACTCACACTTGGAAGCTTTGAGGAACAGCCCTGCTTTATGCAAAGCGACCACCACTGCTTCTAAGTTGATAGCGTGTTGTTCAGGAGTTGGGGAATGAACTAGGATATCATTGATGTATGCAATAGCACAAGAGAACTGGAGATCCCCTAACGCATTGTCAATCATCCGTTGAAATGTAGCGGGAGCATTTTTCAACCCAAAGGGCATTACATGAAATTGAAAATTGCCTCGCCTCGTTCAGATTGCGGTCAACCATTCCTGTCCTTCCATTACCCAAATTTGGTTGAAAGCGTTCACCAGATCCAGTTTCAAAAACACATGGGATTTGGCAATTGCCTGACTGATTGTCTGCTCCAAAGGCAATGGGTAGGGATCTGTAACTGTTATTTTGTTCAAGTGACCGTAATCCATGCAAGGATGGAGCGTTCCATCCAATTTTCTTGCAAAGACGATAGGGGAGGCGATGGGTGAAGTTTCTTTGAACAAACAACCTTATTTTAACATATCGTCCAACCAGGTATTGAGTGCAACCTCTTCCTCCGCTGTATGGGGGTACAACGGGCAGTTGATGTTCACCAACTCCACAGTTGTCCAAAATCCACAATCATACCTAGTATGTTTTGGCAGACGATCTGCCTTTTCCATGTCAAAATTCTCCAATATGACATTAAGCTTTCAGGAAAATTGGCCAGAATACCCGCAGAAGTAACTAGGGTAGTGATAGAGCTGGTCCCTTGTATTTTCTTGAGGGTGTTGATCAAAGGGAACTCTCTTTCCAAATCATCATTGGTAAATGACAACGTATTAGACTCTAAATGAATCTTCACATGTTGTTGACGCCATCATTCCACACCTAAGATCACCGGGAACACCAAGTTTGGCATGGCTGAGAAATGATCGCAGAAGTTATATTGGTGAATTGAGAAGTGTCTTGGCCAGCAGATGATATATGAAGACTGGTAAGCAGAAGAGGCCACCATTACTGAGGAGCCCACATCCATTTCCAATTTTAATTGTTATACCAAATAAACACTCATGAAGTTTCCCGCTGCTCTGGTATCCACCAGAGCTTTGAAGGAGACATGATGCAGACCAATACTGATTTTCATAGGTACAAGGAAGTAAGCAGAATTCTGTTTATTGGGAGATTCGACTGACTCATGGATAACTGAAGAAATAACGGGTATGTCAGGGGCAGGGTCAGGGTTCCTAGCTGGGGCGAAAATTAGAAGTACGAGGGCAGGGGAAAATTATTTCCTCCATCTGGGCTTGAACAGAATCACTAATAGTTAACTCTGGGAATGCCAACTCGGACTTGGGGGTTACAGTAGGGTTGAGACCCACGTCAACTGCTATTTCAGTGACAGGCGCATCGTCTACATTTTCATTAAGAAATACTATCATAAAATTCCCCTTCTGATACTGGGAAACGTGGCGAGGCAAAGCTTTGATAGTAGTTGCAGTGACACATATTTGATCTATTGATCCTTGGATGGTAGACCAGACCATGTGATGAGCAGAAACGGAATCCAAGCTCGCTCTAAAGATTGCCTGAAGCATATTGATAGATAGACCTGACCCAGGAGCCAGCTCTCAAAAGGTAGAAATCATAGAAGTCAAACTAGGGGCTTCGACCATGGCAAGGAGCAGTCTAAATAAATGGTCTGATTGGGACACAAGGGGTTTCAAGGCGGCCAATACAACAGCCATTTAGGGAGGTGGAGTCTCCTTCTTGTGAGGATGAACGCAGAAGACTTCTCACCCAACGGCGGGCATCTCCATCCACAGCATCTAACAACGCGAGCCCTTGTTGGGCCTGAGATATTGCAGAAGCATTATTGAGTGCAATTGTTGTATGCATTTGTACTTTGGCAAGCGCGTCAAGAACCTGATTGGCGATCTCTTGGGAGGGGATACTCAATTTTTTCTGAGCTGGAGGAAGTAAGAGGAGATGCAGTCTTCACATCTTAAGTGGCTTGAAAAAGGTTTCCCAAAATAGAGCGGATCTTCTCCCAAAGTCAGAAAGTGACCAAACAAACAACAAACAGCACATAACTGATTGCACGTTCATCTGGTAGAGAGTAACCACTGCAGCGCCCAATTTTTAAATCAAGGCAGAAGTGGCAGGAAATAATGGTTGGTCGATTATGTCATGAAAACAGCAGAAGAAGTTTAGACCAGCCTGCCAGTCAGGATGCATGAGCACCCAGAAAGCAAGCCAGAATGCCAGAGGCATTGATGGCCATATGTCTTGATATGGAGCCAGCAAATGTGATATCACGAAGTGGTGGCACAACAACAAGGTGAGGAATATCCTGACGAAAAACCACACTGAACCCATTCCCAACTCAGTGGTTCTAGCTGCAAGAGGTGGGATTACTGGGATAGTTTCGACAAGATTCTTGGCATGTGAGGCCATCTCATCGGGGGCAACAAGGAGATGGATTCTTTCTTTCCATTGATGGACATAGGGCCATAAGATCCCCGTGTATTGCTGGCAGAAGTTTGTAAGAATGGGGTTTTAGAGCCAAAAATATTGGACTCGCTGGGCCCAATCAATGATGGAGGGAGCCATAGTGACCAAAAGAATTGGTAAAGCCCACCCAGAGTGCAGGGCAATGGACCACCAGGGAAATGCCATCTGTGATGCGGTCAGAAAGGAAAATAAAAATTTGATTTTTAGGTAAAATTTTATTTGGAAAGGAAAGTAAGAAAAATTGGATAACAAATTTCTCAGTGCCATGCAACTGGTTAAATAGTGGTCAATTGGGTAGTGACAGGATGAGGTTGTCCCACAAATTTGACCTAACCGGCAAATTGTTCAGGAATGGGCAGGTTTATTCTTTGGGAACTAATATTGCAAAATTTGGCAGTGGGCTGAGTCTCTGTCAGTTCGACCTCAAACGTCTGAATCAAGGTTTGACTAAGTTTCTGATAGTTAGTATGAAAGCATTTGGCCTGACGAGCGATGGGAATTCCCCAAGGCCATCCCATATAGGGACAGGACCATTTGGATGGGAATGGGTTCAGGACAGCCAAACCGCCCACACTCAGTCATTTAACCGTTCATTCAGTCAACAGCAGCACATTGGACGCAACGCCCAAATTACTATCAGAGGGCTTCAAACCCTCATCAATAGCGCCCAATATTTGTTCAACTGATTTAGTGATCAAACTGGAGCCATCAGGCAATCCAGCTGATATCTCATTCATCATGATTTTACAGCCATTCGAATTTCAGCCATCAGCCAGATTACCACCCAAATTAGATCTGACCAATTTCAATTTGGTAATCTCAGCACAGATTTCACTAATTCTCCGCAACAGTTCTGCTGAGGTGAGTGTGGATATTGGGGGTGGGGTCCAAAGTGGAAGGGCTGTCACCCATCGCTCATCTACTATGTGAGCGAGATCACCCTGAGTGATGAGAGGTACCGCCATCCTCTTCAGTGTCTTTTTATTTGGGAATGGGAAGATGACCCAATCAAGAGCCAAGGGATGTTCCCCAAGACTTACAATTGACAGCCTTTTGTGAATATTTTTATAAACAGGGAAATCATTCAAAGGATGAAAATGGCTTTGGAGAATAAAATCAGGGGGTTGGGTGAAGAATTCTGATCACTTGAATTGGTATTAATTACATAGGGGCAGTCTGCATCATAAGTCCAGTTGAAACCCTTAAAAGGAGTTGGCATGACCAATGCAGTGCCAGCGACAAGATTTGGTTGGCAGCTGTTGATTGACTATGCACAGTGGACCAGGGTAATTCCACTGGCACTTGAGCAGCTATCTGCTCAGGGATAGTTCTGGCATTCAAACCTTTAGTGGGCGGAGCAATGGGAGCAGCACCTGCAGCGGTCAAGGTTGGGGTGAGAGAGGACTAATAACCAAATTAAAAATTTAGTAGAATCAGAAGCGGGGCTTATGCTAGAGGGAGGAGTGTTGAAAGCAGCCTTAGCGGAAAGCGTTGGGTACTTGCAATTTGAATATTCTAGAGCAAAGCACAAGGTATAGATGCTACAGCTTATTTTTGACACATATACAGAAGGGATAATCAGGGATAATCTGATCATAGTGTGGGGTGGTATCACAAGGTGGGTATCTTGACAGAATAAGAAGATTATGGCAAATGTGTGAGGCCCAGCAAGAAGATCAGTGCTATTTGGAATTACAAATTGCGGCTTGGGGTCAGTTACATAGGCAGCTAAGCCCTCTGTGATCTTTTTGTTAAGGCATTTGGGGAGAGAGAGAGAGGGCAAGCCAGCAAATGGAATCACTAGTGTGGCCTCATCTGGCAAGTAAGTTTGTATGGTTAGGATAGGATATTTTTATATATTAGAGGCAGATGTGCTGCCACCATAGTTTAGTCTTTGCAAGAGAAGCCAAGATCAAAGTAACCCTTAAAGGGGCAGAAATCTATAAATCTGAAAGGTTTGTAAACTGTCATATTAATCTTAATGATGGCCATGATCACATATTGGAAGAGGTGCCCATACTTGACCCAAAAGCTTATATGCAGGTTGCTTTGAGGGAGCACCAGGGGACTTCAAAGCACACCCTAGGAGCATATGAGGTTGTGGGCTAGGTCCCAAATCAGGACTTAGCAACTGGAAGTGTTAGTTTGGCTTTCCCAGGGGCATTTAGCGATGGCTGATGAATTCCAGGAGGCGTTGAACCGCCACCCCATGTGGGGGAAGCAGGCATCAATCTAGTCGACATAGGTTGGGGTTGGCACTGACAAAAGTGGTGTGAGAACTTTTTTAACTAAATTTTAAGTTCAATTAATTTGCTGATCAAAGAAAAAAGTGCTAAAATTCTTTAATTATACCTCTTCTTGTAACTTTATTACACCTTGTGACACTATTTTATGTGTAGAATATACAACACAGGGAACACCTAGTCTCAAAACAAGAAAAGTAGATATAAATGTTGTCAGTCAAAAAAGTAAAGTATATGTAAATATAGATCTACTTTCTAATATAATCATGTAATGCTGAGTCACTGATTAATTGGAATTCTAGGTTTTTGATCCCCTTTCAGAACATAGGGTATATTTCTAGTAGCAAAGCATGTGATTATGCGTTAACTGCATTTAATTGCAGATTTAAGACAATCTACTGTCTTACCAACAATGATGATATAACACTTGTGTAAAGTATTTTTAAAAATTCTCGCAAGATTACAATAGAAAAGAGCAATTTGATCTGATTTAATATTTTTAAAAGGATATATGAAGCAAGAACAATATCCCTAAACATAACAAAAATAAAGTTGGTAAATTTAGTATAAATTAAAAACTAATCAATGTTTAGCTCATTGGAGTAGAAGGGGGCAGATTCAAAACTATGTAAAATGATTTGATATCTGCAATTATCAAACATCAAATGAGGTTTGGGAGGGTACCCTTTGAGATTTAATGGCAAAAATAAATGCTATGATTTAAAATTGCAAAAAACTCTATTTCCACTCAGCATAACTTTCCAAAAAAAACCTTATGGAAAAAAGCAAATATCAATCATCCACAATAGTTTCACTCCAATATACTTGGATTCTCTGCTGGGTGCCCCAGCATGGGGCAGCAGCAAAACTCCTCCCACCATTTTCTGTCTGACAGGAAAATGCGCTTGGACTGGATCACCCAGTCACATCAAACCTCTGAGATGATTCATTCCTCCCAAGGATCTCGATGCCCACCTTGATCATACTGAAGCAGTGCCTCATTGCCCCTGGTGCTCCCCCAGAGCAACATGCATTTTGGCCTTAGGGTCAATTATGGGAAACTTTTCCCTTACTACAACCAAGTTATTATTAAAATGGCTCAAACAGTGATACATCCTGCCAATTTTATTGAATTTTGCCCCTATAAGGAATATTTTGATCTTGGCTTCACATGTGAAGCCAATGCCACCACAGCGGCAACTGTGCCCCTGGTTTTCCAGGGTATTTATCTATCCACAAACCTGGACCCAGCTCCCAGAGGATACCACTTTGGTGGTCCAATTCGCTGGTTTGCCCACCCACCTTCCCCCTGAAGAGCTCTACCAGGAGCTGATGGACGGTTTGGCAGCCTATGGCTTCAACCCCACCCTGCAATTTGTGGTCCCAAATGGGGCCATACGCCTAGCTGGGCCTCAGGCATATGTCATGATCAGCCCCAATTCAAGCAAAATTGCCCTGTCAATCCCCTCATGCTGTTATCTTCTCCACCCCCGACCATCCATTCTGGGCCCAAGTTGAGGGTGGATAGACAATATGTCTGATATGTTTTGAGTTGGACCACTTTAAATGCAAGTTCCCCTCCTTAGCTACTCCCAACAACTTGGATTTTTGTCTGCTGACCTCCAATCTGCCACCCTCCCCGCACCAGTTCTGGTATGGGGTACAATCATAAAACCCCTCCCCCAAAGCCTGTTGCTGCACCTGAAGCCACCAATCAGCCTCCACCTTGCCACAGTGCCACACATGATTCCTCCAATCAAGCACCAGATTGGACCTCAGTTCAATCCCATGTTTCCGCCAACAATAAAACCTCAAGCATATGCTGATTCCCCAATTCAACCAGAACCCATGGGAGTAATTGGATGAAATTGATGAATCAGGTAATCTCATTGAAGAACCAGCTCTGAAAATTGAGCAGTTTATTTATACAGAATGGGATGCCAGATACCCCCTCATTTATATGCCCCACAGCCAAATGCTGAATCATTTTGCAGTGATCACCAGCTGGCAGTTAAAGCAGCTGCCACACCAGATTGTTGTTCCCTCTTCAAAGCTGTCACCAAATCAGTGGCGACTCTCACAGGAGGTATTCCCCTCCTGTTATCCCCTCAACCCTCACCCCAAAAGTAAAATCACAGTGAATCAATTGCACAAAAATGTCAATGATGCTATCCAGAACATGGTAACTGTAACATGGAATCCTAAAGCTAAGATTACCCAAACCAATATTGTCACATTTGTTAAACTCCCAGATGCCTGCATTAAAGCCAAAAAAGCTTTAGCTGAGTATATCAGTGCCATTTTCTTATCTGGCAATTTCCATGAAATACCAATCATTAGTGTTATTAAACCACATGCCACCAATGCCCTGAAACCCTTGCTACCTGCCTTGATATGTATCTCACTCTGGGATGAGGAAGCTGCTACTGAAGAGGAGCCCCTGATCCCCCTCCCCTTCCACCATGGTTGGAGAAGCAGTTTTCTGCTGTCCACACAATTGGTTGTTTTCATTCGGTGTGTTTCAATCAATCTGCTCATTTTGGGCGTTTTATTTGAATTGATTAGTTGCATTAGTTTTTAGTTTTGGTAATGTCTGTCCCCTGGTCAGATTATCTAGAATAAATAAAGTATTTTAAATTGCACTCCATTCTCAGTAAGGCCTCCCTTTGATTTTAAGCTAATATTTGGAAATTTGCATTGCATTGCATTGAGATTTATAGATTTTGATTTTACTCAAGCTTTTCTTCTGTTTATGGAGAGGTGTATACCCCCTTGGGGTTGAACTAATTGAATTTTGGCGTTAAAACCTGAATCATAAATTTGCAAATCAGTAAATGTTTCATTAGCTACTATAAGCTGGGATTCAATATAGGGAGAGCTGCGCGCTCTAACATAATTTAATTTTAAAAAAAGTATCTCAAAAACGGCTGATTCCATCATTACTTGGAATATTTTCCACTCCAATGGGGGCAATCCTAAGGGGATGAAATTAACTTTGCTCTAATTTTGAGCAAAGTTTGGTTAAATATGAACTCCGCCTTAATTTTTAGATATACTTGTAGTTTATATACAACCCAATTGAAGGGTACTATATTTAGTTGATATACTTCAAGCACCAATATTCTCTCTACCATTGTACAAGTAGATCTAATGAACCAATGTTATCCTATCCATTGAAATTGGTTAATATGCTATCTCACCAAAAACAATTGGTCTATGATTTCATATGTAAATAACAAATAATGTATTGTTGATTAAGCAGTGTTTAAATCTAGTCTAAGTTTCATTAATTAATTAAATTGGCCTTAATAAATAAACTTTCGAATCAAGCCAAAGCTCGAAGTCCCGATTTCACTTAAAAACTTCCATCTCGCCTTAGACACATTAAATGGCTTAAGGTTTATAGACGCTCAAGCTCAGCTTGCTAACTAATCTAATATCCCTTTTTGCCGAACCTTTCAGATTCGCAACTGGAACAACCTACCCTCAATTTCACAAAATGAAAAGCAACGGCTTGCAAAACAATTCTAGATTTGATTAAAACCTATATGCCCTTTGAATGCTAGTCATAAGATTCATCGATAAGCGGGAGGATGCCCAAAGGAGAGTATGGTCACAATGAACATTGTCTCCCTAGTTCGAACCCGGAAGATGAACTTGGAATGGGAGGATGACAGATTTGGCTTTGCACCCAATATCCTGAACCGAGATAGCGAATAGTAATGCGGTTCCTAGATTTTCTGGTGTAACAGAATGCCGTGCATGGAGGTTTACCGGGGTTTATCCTTCCCCCCATTGATTTCGGTTTCCCATTTTCCCCATTAGTCCATACAGTATCGCCCACAGATCAACCCGCCTCAAATAGATAAAAAATTCAATGAATATATATCTGGTAACTTATATTTATAGATGGCTTATAAAATACTGAGCCTTAGCTTTTACCGCAATTTCAACTTTAGTCAACCCCTCCACTTAACATGTAAATTAAAATATACAATACCTTGTAGTTTAATTACTTGTTGAATTTAACCAGAAATACAATATTAACTTTACTACTATAGATTTATTGCTTTGCCAGCTTTCTCTCATTAGCAACACTTATTAGCTAATAACCATTTAAATTTGACTTTAACTAAGCCAATAAGTGTACCATATGGAATGATAGAAATATGTTTACCAAGAACAAACCTCAGTATGCCACTGTGGCTAAAGGAAGCACACCCAATGGCCATATTAATTCTCCTGGTAACAAGTGAATATTCCAGGAATCACCATTGCTTTCAGGGCACTATAACAAACAAGACAGCAGTCCACCAACAATGGACTTGTTCCATCATTTTTTCTACAATACATGTTGGTCCAACAAATCTCACATTCTCTGCTTATCTCAATGGTGCACCACACCATCTGCATATATTATGACATAGTAGACCCCACCTTCATTGAGAAGGTACAGAGCATCAGTAGAAGCAATTCCCTTCTTCTACCTTTCTCAAAGGAAGCTTTGGTTGTGGTTAGTTTGACTTAGGTTAACCCACCAAAGAAGCAGCTGATGAAGCTGCAAAAGTGAAAGTTGAAGGTAAAATTTGCAGAGTATCAAATGCAGTACATTTGAAGTGCACCTGCTGAAACAAAGTCTCCATTATCTTTATTAATTTTTGCAAGGCTTTCCACAAAGGACAAGAAGCCAGATGGTTCCTACCACTCCTTTTCAGGTAGATATGGCTAATTTTATTTAAAAGTTATCCTATATTTGCACCCCCTCCAATCCCCCCATTAAATATTGATTGGTATGTTGACAAGGTTAAGCTCCTGAGTAGAGTGATTACCTCAGCTTTACCGGAATATTATAAGTAACCCAGGTAAGTCCACCAATACCACCACTCATTTTCCCATAAAATCAAGAATTTTCAAGACATCTGTTGGCTATATGATGCTCAATAAATGATAATGTGGTTTTTCCATTTTTTTTTGATAATCATAAACTAAATTTTACCCTCCATCCCATTATTTCCCAAAATCTCTTCTGATGGTTTTAAAAAAAACTTTCTATCAAGCTCTGGACCTTCACAGATGGAGCACACCTCAATTTAGAAAATATTTCAAAAAGCTTAAGAAAGTTGAAATTAAAAGACAGCAAGCATGGCGTGCCCCATCACCTCCCCTACCCTCAGTTCTCGCTCCAGCTCTCAAATTGACCATCTCCTCTTAATCACAAACCCAGGAACCTACAGCTAGATAAGATGCTGGCTAAGAGCAGCAGAAAACAGGAACAGCCCTGCAAACAAGTATACCCTTCTCTATCTTAAGGCTAGTCCCTTACTTGTGAGGATGCTGGCCTATTTTATGCTCTAAGTTTTGTTTTATTTAATGAAAAGATTGTTCCTCTTACCATTTCTGTTTTCTACCTTTTAGCATTTTTTACATCATGACATCTGCTGTGTAAGTCCAGGGAGCGCCCCCCTGCTTGGACCAAGTGGCATTCCCGTTCCCCTCAGAAAGGGTCCAAAGAGGCCAGCTGTCCCTCTTATCTCATAGGGCACCTCACCCAAGTGGTAGATAAGTGATTGGTGAAAGATCTCCCTTTAATATACCACCACATGTCCCACATTTGCTTCCACTAGATTAGTATGGTAAATTGAGGAATTTATGCCAAAATATTAGAAAGTTAGCATCCTAACAGGGCCAAAGGTTCACATGAAATCAATGGCAACAAGCCCTCAAAATTGAGGTTTAAGAGCCACAAACCCTTGGCAACAAAGCCCAATGGGCAAATACTTTTAGCAAATGGAGTTTCAAGTGTCAAACCCTAGCAAAACTTGATAATGGCATAGGGCCATTAGAAATTGTTGTCACTGGTTCGAAACCTGCTCCAAAAATAATGGGAACAAAGCCTGATATGAATGTACCTTCTAATAAAGCGCCAAGTCAAATTATTGGTAGAACTCGCTGATGGCATTAGCCATCGTCAAAAGTCGCTGCCAGCTTGAAACCATCCCCATAAATATCAAGAGCTTTGTCCAATGAATCCCACTTAGTTGAAGGATACTAATGTGACCGGATGTGGGCAGGTTGGGCACCCTGAACCTATTCCCAACCTCATGGGACTGCTCCTACATGGGGTGGCCTTGGGAGGTTCCCGTTGCCTGTTGGGTGAAACGCCATTGTGTTAACCATCAAAAATATGGCAAAACCGCAATTTGGGCGTCTGAGGATGAACCAATAGAGACTCAGCCCACTCCTAACTCTTTCAAAATCAGTTCAAATTGAATTTTTTTTCCCCCCTCACTCAAAGTTCACTGGGTTAGGTCAAATCTTGAGGGCCCCAATTCTACATTTTTTAAGCTATTCACCAAATTCACTTTTGGGATAGGGTAGCTGAGGGTAATAGTTCCTCCAAAGCATACCAAAGTAGATTGAGTAAAATTTCCCGCAGTGTGTAGACAGCGGGGAGAGCTGGGAATCCTGAATGTAGAGGCTGGTATTTGGCTATAAGCTAGGGAATAGGTGACAAGGGACCTATTGTATTAAAACCATTGAAGTTGATGGCCGGAGATGAGCTTGTTGTACAGAGGCTCTAGAAATAAGTAAAACTAAGAACGTTTTGGAGATAAAAACGTAACTTTATTTAAGAAAAGGCGTGGATGTTTATAGGCGATGTTTTCTCCTAATTCTCTCAAGGTAGCGACGTCCTCCACTGGCAAGATCTTCAGCATCCTGATGTTGATCAGGGGGGAGTCGAAGGCAGACTTTCCATTGACAAGTTGATTAGGGGACGGAAAATAATGCTCCATGAGAGGAAAATTTGGAAAGGTATTGGAGTTAGGGAAATTGAATTGAATTGATTGGGAGAAGGTCAAATCCCAACAACACCCCCTCAAGATCTTGCTGAGGGGGATAGTACTTGAGTAGAAAATGGCTGTGGATGCAATTAACTACAGTGTTAGTACCAGTAGCAGTGATAGAGTATTTAGGGCCCCTACAGTGTATCACCTGATAAGGACCAGACCAAGTGGTGGCAAGATTATGGGTCCTACCCCCAGGGAGATGGTGGTAGAACAAGACTAGATCTCCTAAAGAGTATTCAGGGAGCGCAGGTCCGTGCTCATAGGCTCTAACTCCTTCTCTAGGATTGGTAGTTTTTATAGATCCATTAGCCATAGCTTGGAGATGTATGATATCATTAGTTAGCCGTCACAGGGTAAGCTATACATTGCATAGATTAGTTGATTCAAGGATAGGATGAAGGCTGGAAGGCAAAGTGGCTTGCACCCATATAGGGCTTGGAAAGGGGACATCTTAAACATCCTGTGATAGCTAACTTGGTAGGCTAATAAGGCACTAGGGGAGAAAATCAGTCCAATGCACAGAGTCTGAAGCAGCTAACTTTTGTAGAATGGAAATTAAAGTACCATTAGAACGCTCTACCGCGCCATTGGTGGCGGGGTGATATGGTGTAGTGAAGAGATGCTTTATACCTAGCAAAGAAGTTAATTCCTGGACTATAGAGGAGATAAAATTTTGCCATTGTCTGATAAAAGTACCCTCAGGCAACTGTGACAGGAGAATATGTGTTGGTACAGGAAGAGGGCCATAGCTCTAGCAGTAGCATGAGGGACTGAAGTGGCCTCAACCCACTTGGTTAGGTGATTGATGGTAAGGATAATATAGCGATGGCCATAGACATCCACAAGTAATGGCCCTATAACATTGATACTAACAGTATCAAAAGGGGCCCCAGGGGCTACGAGCTTAAACCTAAAGTGAGGATTAGACTTGTCCTGGGAACAGCAGGTGAAGCAACTTTCCAAAATATCATGAATGGACTTGGCCATATTCTCCCAGTAGTATTTGGTTTTTAGCCACTCAAGGGTTTTCTTTATAGCCCCATGCCCAAGGGTTTTATGGGCTTCCATGATAGTTTCAGTATGAAGGGAAGGGCAGAGATAGGGCAGAAAAGAGGTGCCAACCTTTTTAACTAAAACACCTTTAATGTCTTTAGTGTTAGCAGCCATCTTCTTTAATTGGGCTTGAATGCCTAGAGATTCTTGAGGCCACAACCTAGGGTGAGTAAGAAGCTCAAAAAGTAGATCATCTTTGGGAATAGTTACATGTAAAATAGGGAGGCAGGATAGCCCATCCGCATTTTGATGAATTGCGCCAGCTCTGTGAACTATAGAAAAATCATAAGTTTGGAGCCTGAGGGCCCAGCGAGCTAATCTCTCATTGGATCTTTCTTTTGACAAAGCCAACGGGGGGAGGAATAATCGGAAAATATTGTAAAATGTTTACCATACAAATAGGGGTGGAAGTATTTTATGGCAAGTAAAACTTCCAGGCACTCACGTTCAGTACTGAGTAATTCCGCTCTGCCTTGGTTAACAGCTTGCTAAAATAAGCAACTGGGTGGTCAACTTGGTCTTGGTCTAACTGGGAAAGGATGGAACCTACAGCGATATCACTGAGTTTGTGAAGAGAACAAAAGGTTGCTCAAAGTTAGGATGTATTAAGACAGGGGCTGATGACAAGCAATGCGTAGGGAATTAAAGGACTGTTGCTGCTCAGGGCCTCAAAAGAAGGGCACATTTTTGCGTAGGAGTTCAACTAAGGGCTTGGCAAGGTCAGCGAAGTGAGAGATAAACTGGCAGTAGTAGCCCACCATTCTCAGAAAGACTTGGATGTCTCACAAATTCTTTGGAGCGGGCATGCATTTAATGGCAGAGACCTTATATGGGATGGGGAGGATACCTTGTCGCGTCACCTTATGTCCTAAAAATTCCATTTATCGTTCAAAGAATTTACATTAGAAGGTTTTAATTTCAAGGAGGCCTCCTGTAGTTGCTGAAATACCTGACGAAGATGATCGAGATGTGCAGTAAAAGTATGGGAGAAGACAATGACATTATCAAGGTATACTAAAGCACACTTGAGTTTAAGGTCCCCAAACAACTGGTCAATAGCCCATTGGAAGGTAGCAGGGATATTGCATAACCCCTGCGGCATACGGGTGGTCTCAAACAACCCTTCATGGGAGATGAGGGCACACTTGGCACAATCCTCAGCGGAAAGATCAATCTGCCAGTAGCCACTGGCCAGGTCCATCGCAGAAAAATATTAAGAGCTAGATAAGGAGCGTAAGGAGTCATCAATGCGGGGTAAAGGGTAGCTGTCCTTGCGTGTAATAGAATTCAATCGTTGATAGTCAATAAAAACACATTGGCTCCCGTCCTTCTTTTTAATTAACAAGAGAGGGGAGGACCAGTGACTATTTTATAGTTGAAGGAGGCCAGCATCGACCAATTGCTTTAATTTGAGGGTAACCTGGGCTTCTTCAGTTTCTGATTTTTGATAAGGTCGAGAGCAAAAAGGAGCAGCATCTCCAGTATCGACCTGGTGTTGAACGCCTTGCATATGGCCATAATTGTGAAGGCCTGAGGAGAAAATATCTGAATACTCTTCGATCAAAGCTTTGGCAGCTGCTTTTGTTCAGCTGACAAATCAAAACCAATTTGTACAGGTACTGCAGCAACAACAGGTGGTTTCTTTAAACCAAAGTCATGAAGGGTCCTAACACCATGAACCTCCATCACCTGGTCATAAGGCAAGAGGCAGACATAAGTGATAGGTTGGTCTGCTCAATGACTTTAGGAGACTGGGAGAGGTTGTCTAAAAGAACAGTGACAGTGCCTTTACAAGCGGGATCTAAAACCCCTGGACAGGGAGAGCTTCAAATATGGAAGGGTTAGGTAAACTAGAAATCTTGAGCAAGTAATTAGGAGGGGGAACCAACTGGATCCCAGTGTCTACCAGGATTTGGGCCTGCGGAGGTATGGTAAGGACTTGGGGAGTATGTAAAGGCATCCCTCCTTAGCCTCAACCATGGGAGGGGGCAACTTAACTTTGGACCCCAACACACAATATTCTAAACGCTCAACTGAATCAGGAGACTTGAGCAGCCATGTCCTCAACTTCCGCTTCCCTTTTTCATTAGGAGCAGAAGTTAAAAGTAAAAGGACATGGTATCCTAATATAGAAATGAAATTATCCTTATAGTTAATAATGGAAGCATGTTCCATAAGAAACCCAGTGCCCAATAGGATGTCATAGCTATTATTATCCAAGGCTACAGCAGGGCTAGAGAGATGTAGGCCGCCTAACTTTAGGGGCAAGTTGGAGTAAGCACCTATAGCTTGAGCATATGCGGTACCAGTGGTCCCAAATCATGATTAATGGTTAAGATCAGGCTGAATTTTGATTTTTCTGATTAGTCGTAAAAATAGTTATGTTAATCAGAAAGTCAGAGTCAACAATAGCAAGAACCTTCACCTTGTGAACCACTGCTTCAATATGGGTTACCATCACTCCCCACTGAGCTGGGATAGAATATATAGCTGCAGAGGCCGACTTAGAAAGAGGATATGAAGAAATATCGCTAGGTTTAATATCATCAGAAGGCTCAATAGGGGTTTCCTCTTCAGTAGCACCAGGGCCAACAAGGTCAGTGGAAACAGTATGGACTGATTGTTCTCAAGGAGCAGTAAAGTTATCAGCATAGGGAGACTCTCGCCCTATGCTGACTCCTCTTTTGCTTTCTCTTTGGCCATCTTCGTCCAACAATGCTGAATGGTGTTGTTACGACAATCACAATAGGTGCAGTTGGGTCGAGCTCAATTTTTCTAGACTCATTGTTGTTCACCACATGAATTTGAGGATGTGAGGCTGAAGCAGAAGCAGGAGCAGCGGTAACTACAGAAGTAGGTTTTTCAAGAAGAGTTTTAATATCTAAAATAGAAGTAAATTTTCGTTTAACTGAAGTCATGTGAAGATGGAGCTGCAGGTTAAACTCTAAAACGGACAGGATGGCAACAACAGCATCATCAAGAGTGAGGCGGTTATTAGTTACCAATGTTTGAGCCTCAGCGTAGAATAAAGCAGCAAACTCTGCGGGGGATTCTCCAGTCTTAACTTAATACTCATAAAGGCCTGTTTCTGATTTGCCAAGGTGAGATCACTACTGAATTCTTTAATAAGCGCGGCCTTCACCTCAGCCCAAGTGCTTCATCAATGAGGTGGGGTACCATAATATCTTGGGCGGATCTACTAAGGCAAGAGGGCAAGTATTCAACCTTTTGTCACTCAGGAGCTTCCTCCATCGCTTTCTCAAAAATATATAGAAATAAAGCAATACTTCCTTCCCCGGGATGAACTTGTCTACAAAGAAGGTTTAAACGTAGTTCCCATGGGAGCTGAAATAACATTAACGCCCACTGGGCTATTCAAGTTGATTTTGGATAGCTTAGATTTAGATGGAGGCACAGGATGCCGATTTAAATCAGCTTGTTGTCTAAAATGGTTCAGATCATCTTGAAGAGCCCCAATTTGGGTAATTAGGGAATCAATAGATGTATTTTTGTTGAAGTTCATTGTGTAATGATTCCGTTTTGACATGTAGATTTTGAATTAGGGATCAGAGCTCATAATTGTCTTGCTCCAACCTATTAATTTTTCTTTTTGGTGAGTTAAATTGTCAGTGAGAGAATCTTAAAGATGGTAAGTGTTGTCCAACCCTTCCTTAATTGCATCAACAGTAAGGTTTAGATCAATAGGCTTTCTAGAGCAAGATAGCCAACAGCATCAAGAAATATTTTCAAGGTTTTGTTTGAGAGCAAGAAGGCGTCTATTTGAGGAAGGATCCTATGGAGGGGAAGGTAAGTGCAAGGTGGACCCAGAGGACCAGGAGGGCTAGGAGGGCCAGAAGGCCCACGAGGACCAGGATGCCCTTAGCCAGGGGGCCAGTTGGCCCAGGTGGTCCTTCACTTCCATCATGACCAGGGTGACCCATCACTCCTGCAGGACCTGCTGATCCTTGCTCCTCGGGGGGCCTGGGGGACCCACAGGGCCAGGAGGCCCTGGAATCACGAGCACGCCTGAGACATTAAATGTTGGTTGGATTGCTAATTTAATCTGGCTTATTCATTCAAAAATTTGTATGGTAAAGGCATTGTGTTGGGTGGCGAGGTTGGTAATGGCTTGTTATGACTGACTCTCAATAATTGTGGTGGTCTCAGTAAATCAGGTAGCTACTTCCTCGCGAAGCAGGCTAGCCACTCCCACGTCCAGTTGGGAGAGTTGGTTTTTAATAGAGATAAGTTGGTTGCAAATTATAAGAATAGCCTCACAGTTATCCCTTATGAATGAAGAAGCCGAGTTTTAGAAATCTAAAAGGTAGGAGCGAAACTCTTGTGACAAGGTAAACTGTCTCAAGATTTCCTGATGGTGGATCCCCATCAACTGAACTAAATGGCGAATGGCAGGGTGCGCAAACTATTGTACATATCTCTCCATGTGAGATACTCCTATCTGGGAGTTGGGTAAAGTGGCAGATTCATATAGTGCTCACATATTATCAGGAAAGGCAGAAGCTTGGTTATGATGGGAGCAATCTCCAGGGAAAAAAGCACCTAGAAGTAATTGATTAATAGTATCAGCAACACATGTAGGATGAAAATAATAGTTTTGGGGTTCTAGGGCCAGAATAGAAATATCGAGCACAGCACAGACTTGCATAAAATTGGGTTCATTGTTTTCAGGGTCGCTATTTCCATTGGAGGTTACCCATTGGGTGACAGTGGATATTTTGTAAGTGGCCAAGTAGAGTCTTGGTGGGAATCATCCATTGTAATTATATTTATTCACCAGGTAGCTCGTGAGAGTTCCTGGCAGAACTTACCAATTCTCTTGTCAGGATAGTGTATCTGAGGGTAATAGTTCCTCTAAAACATACCAAAATGAATGGAGTAAAATGTCCTGTAGCGTGTAGACAGCGGTGAGAGCTGGGAATCCTAAATGTAGGGGCTTTTATTTGTCTATAAGCTTGGGAATAGGTGATGAGGGACCTATTGTATTAAAACTGTTAGAGTTGATGGCTGGAGAGGAGCTTGCTATACAGAGGCTCAAGAAATAAGTAAAACTAAGAATAAATTGGATATAAAAACGTAGCTTTATTTAAAAAAGGCGCGGATATTTATAGGCGATGTTTTCCTCCTAATTCTTTCAGGGGTAGTGACGTCCTCTACTGGCAAGATCTTCAGCATCCTGATGTTGATCAGGGAGGAGTTGATGGCAGGCTTTCCATTGACAAGTTGATTAGGGGACGGAAAATAATGCTCCATGAGAGGAAAATTTGGAAAGGTATTGGAGGTAGGGAAATTTGAATTGAATTGATTGGGAGCAGGTCAAATCCCAACGTTCACCATCTATTTAAGCAGTCATAACCCACTGAGGAAATTGACAGTAAATTTTCTTAATTTACTTTTTATTAAAATTCTTCCTGCGCTGCAATCTATTTGATTTGTTTCAAATTTTTCTTTAATGATCCCCAGCAACTCTTCGAATGTGGCCTCATGGGCCTCCCATCAACTGAAAAATCCCAGTAATGCTAGTAACTTTAGCTCTTACCATAGTCAATTGGGCTTATCATGTTGAAGATCTTGTGGAACTATCCCCAATTGCAGAGGCCATTTACCAGCATGATACTGGTATCCTGTAGGCTCAACTATTTCCACTCCAGGCGAGGATCCGCCCCCTCATCCAAGTTGTTTATCCAGTTCCCTTACGGGGAGCTCCAAACTACCTGATCTGATCTAGTAACTCCCCACTCCTAGACCCACTGGGTCTGGAGCCACAAAGACCATTTTTCTTATGGGGTTCCTACTTATGCTTATGGTCCGTTTGCCCTCACTTGTCACTCACTTTTCCACATAACACAATGTTGTTTAAGTGGCAATGCCTATGACATTCTGGCTCGCCTTTTGGGTGCTTTTGAATCCCAACTAACAGGCTAGTCTAAACACTATCTGCCGCATCCCTGACACGCTTTGGCCATTTCAGTGCATTTGCAAAGATGGCTCTACCATCGTCAACCAGAGGGCTTGGGACCACAATGACAGCAGTTGCTTGGTTACTCTGGCTGATTGGAACCCGCCAGTATGCAATCAGTGCCAACTTAGGCTCCTTCAAATCCTTAGTTTCTTTGACAACATTCCTAGCGTCCTCCCACACAATCTTATCAAATGTCATTTGAGAGAGGGCTTAAAATGCTTAAGGTTTAAAAAAGTTTAGACTTTAAAGCATTTATTTAATTTTTGAGTTTTTTATATGGGAAGGTTATAACAGTTATTGAACCCTGCCAATAAATCCAGGATGGCTTATCTAAAATGCCACATTTTGCTTTATTTACCTCTCTGATAATATTCCCTCTGATTTTTACGGTTCTCTCTGAAAGGGCATCCCTATTTGCACTAAGTGCAAAAAGCTGGGCCACAAGGCCCATGCCTGCTCTTTCCAAGGGCAGTCACAGGAGGATTGTGAGGAGGAAAACAACATGGTTGGCCAATGATCTGTTTATGGTAAATCTGTTGGCACAAACAACCTTTCTCTTGGGGTGAAACAATGAATTTAATATTGTGGTCTTTATGTCCAGCAAGCAGCGGAAAAAGTATTAAAGGGCGCTTAGAAAGGCCTTCAAGAAGGCAGCAAAACAGTTAATCCCCCTGATATCCAAGCTGCACGTGGAGAAACTGGTGCACTGCCGCCCTCATAGCACTTATAAATTACAGTGAGTGCCAAGCAGTGGATTGCACTGAAATTAATCAGATGCGTTTGATCCTTATCTTCTCAATGCATCACACAATTAACATGATAGCTATGCAAACTACCATCCTTATTCCCATGGTTTCCCTATGTTGGAAATTTGATTGACCATATTATCCATCTCTCTTGCCAATAAAAAATTGACAGTTGTTAAATAAAAAAATTGTTCAGCAATGGTTGCCAACTAAATTAAAAATCATAAATATCAAAGGATATAGTCCAACGGTTGGTTTTATTAATATTTTGTTGGGGATCATCCATGGCTAAATTATTAGTTGTAATTAATCAAAGGACCTAATCCAATGATGGGATCCAATTAATATTTCGTCTGGGGATCATTCCTGACTAAATTAGTAATTAAAATTCTTAAGGGGACATAATCTAAGGATTGTTTTAATTAATATTTCGTCAGGCATCATGCCCAACAATGTTAATTAGGTAATTTGATGAGGGCATTATTGCCGATAGTCAGATTGCTATAATGAATCACTACAGCAGAGGTGCTGAATGATTAGGGTCATTTTAAGGAAGCTACTGAAGCACTTTAATGCTTTGTTTGGCAGTAGCTAGTAGTAATCAGGTAAGATGGCCCACAGACCATCTGTGTATGGTACCTAATACATGGGGATGGTTACCAATCCATAAAAGGTTACACTACTGGGGATTAATCAAGATGAAGACATTTGCTACCATCATAAGTTAATCCCAAGGGTTAGAAGTTTTTGGGGGACTAATCAGTTGTTTTTCAAAGCATTATCTGAAAAGTTGTCCGCCCTCTGCCTATAAAAACCCCTAACGTTTTCTAATAAAAAGCATAAAGCAACTGCAATATATTTATATTTACTTCTAAATTGAAGATTGAAGGGAACAAAGGTCACTAGTTGTTTTTATCAAATACAGTTACCAGAGTGGATTAGTTGCCACCTATTTTGAAGACTCAACCTACTAGTTGTCATCATACAACTAGTGTTTGTAATATTGTTCAACAATTAAAATGTGCAGTAAACGTACCCAAAAGTTTACAACCTTCCAGCAAATCAGACTGTTAAAAATATTACACTGAGTTTAGTATTAAGACACCCCCATATAAAAAATATGAATTCACAATTGAATAAATGTTATATCTCTGTTCATTATCCCCTCACCTGACTCAAGAATGTTTATGGGCGTGTCTGGATCTATTGATCCAGCTCATCAATCATAAAGCAGCCTTGGTATTTAACTGAATATAGGGATACTCTATGTTGCATATTAAGGCTTCCATGTCCTGGGCTAAAAAATGAATACTTGTGCACATCTCCTGCTGACAGACTAGGGATCCAAGAAACCCATTGTTTAGCAGGATATGAAGATGAGTGGTAAAGAGCTTTTCTTCATATGAACTCCACTTGTCCTCACTGCTGTGGGTTCATTATTGGCAAACTAAAGGGCTTAGTTTTAATAAATCTTATACTTTTATAAATTATAAGCACTTGCTGTAACGTTCTTATGGAATAACGAGGAGTTCACTCTCCTTAGCATATATGCCTTCAATAACTTAACTGCCCACATTGACTTTCTTGCAAGAGTGCTCAACTTGATCTCCTAGATACCACCTTTATTATGGGTGATTTCAACAGGTAGTCAAACTCTACTACTGATTGCTGGCCATTAAAATCACATTACCCTCCAGGACATATCAAATTTTTAGTGCTCAAAGCACGCAATGGATGATATTATACCCTCCCCAGTGATTATACTGGACTAACTCAGATGATTTAGCCACATATACAGCAGGGTAAATTGTTGTCAATGTCCCACATAGACTATATTCTCCCCCCTTACATTTTAAGAAAAGAATCTCCAGGCTTGAAACTACAGTGGTACAGTTTTAATATCCCGTTTAGTAAAAATACCCTGGCTGCACTTGACAATCCACAGACTCACTCTCACTGGAATAAGGTAAATATTAATAAAGTATCTAGCAAGGAGTTTTCTCATTAGATGTCTTAACAAACTTCTTTACCATATAGTGTGCCCATTTTGTGAGGATCCCTAATAACATGATGTTTGATGAAACAACATATCTCAGCTGTTGCAAATTGGTGCCTCTCACTGGCATCACGCATAAACAGCAGCCGCTACCAGCCTCCAAATTTTATTGCCCATCTTGTCATGGTTAGAAAATGACATCATAATTGAAACCAACGTCAAAGACAAAGCAGAATATCAGGAGGCCAAAAAGGTGAAGCTAGAAGGCCTCCCTGATCTCAAGCATCTCATAGATCAATGCTGGGTTAAGGTGAAGTCTGCCCAAGTTGGTCCTATGTATGCAAGAGAAGTTTGGCCCTGTATAAGAGCAGGTGCATTAAAATGAACTAGCTTTGTTACAAATAAAAACGGTTTGCTTCAGTTTTTAAGTGAACGGGGTCTCATAACCTGTTTGGTTTTTGAACTTTCCAGCTTGGGTCAGCCACTTTTACAATCAATTACCCAAGTTTAGTCAATTACCAAATACAGCATCTTGCCCCATATAAGCGTGCACCTATTGACATGCCTCAGCTTGTAACCACTTTCCTCAATTGATTGTTTGCCCAAATTCCCTTAGTTTTTCATGTCAAGACCAATCTCCCCTGTTGGTCAACTTCTTATAATAAAACCCTTCACTAAGTACACCGCTTTCTATATTTATGCTATCATGGTCTATCCTGTGCATGAATCTCTTCATGGATGTCTCATGCAATGTTAACCATTTAATTATCACTACAACTAATCTATCTACTTGTGCACCATTGGGGTCTCCCAGGTTCCCCCCAACTTAGGGCATCTATACCCTTCCACCCTGAGCCCCGCGGATTTACATCTGGTTATTTTTCTATCATGATATCCATATGCGCTCTATGTTATTATAGACCAAGCACTTTCTTCTGGACCATAGTAAATTTAATACTTGTGACTAGTTCCCTGGTGTTAACTTTTTAATGGATATGAATTATTTACGCTGAACAAGTTGCACAAGGTTTACCCACTGTTCAACGGCCAAAACAATATGGAGATTGTTGGTCACTCAAATAAATCTAATAAACATATAAAATAGGAGGCAATCGCCCCATCCTGGCTACTATATTTAGTATGATATATCCAGCAGACCTTCTCTGCTTACGCTCTCTACTTACTCCTACTCACTTCTAACTTCTTTCTCTCTTCTTTTCTTCTAAAAATCTCTCTACTTCTTTTTTCCTACTCAACCTTTAACCCTTAGTATTCTTCAACGGAATTGATACATTCCAGTTAGTCAATCTCTCTTCATTATCAATATAGAGTTCATTCAATCATTGAGGCTTCAATGGAATTTCCTTGAGTACTGAACCCTAATTGATTCAATCAATTCACTTATCATTGCTCTAACCTATTACTCGCCCTCAGAACTCGCTTTGCATCTCCTTATGATCTGCCGGAACCCAAGCTTATCACCCAGTCATATTAAATCTCAACACCTGGCATCATCCCTGTGCACCATGCACTTCCACGCTGGAAACAGGAGTTATTGTCACTCTCCTTACATTAGTTGACCAACCATTTATTTTATGTGCACAAATTTTTATGGGTGGGACTTTCAAAAAGCGTAAACAGTGTGCACCAGCTTTGAGCTTTAGCTGTGGTCAGCCGCATCACTGTTTCCTCTTTTTCCTGAAGATTGGAGCATCTCGGCGTTATTTTGGCTGCCTCCAACTGGAAAGTACCCACCCTTCTTGCTTGTACCCAGTGGACTCAGACGCTTCATGGTCTGGAAGTCATGATCCACCAACTTTCCACCAAAATTCATAGTATCAACTTAATCAAATGAAATTTATTTGGCAGCACGTTCAGATGATGCTGGCGGAATCTTTACAGATGGGCCTGGGGCGATGGCCTGGGATAACGTCAGCCAATCCGTTGCTGTAATGGGAATAGGGGCGTTTACATCTAAAAACGTGTCTTATAACAACAAACCATATATACCTCTGAACAAAATTTACTCTCTTATGGCTCAGATATGGAGCCTACTCCTGTGTATCAAATTACCCCAGAGAACCCCCTCTTGACCTCTTCCATGATCTGCAGCACTCAGGAGGCTGAAAAGGAACTGCGTTTACAATATGAAAATGTTTATGCCACTGCTGAAGATATGGTGGGATATGTGGTCTCAGTAGTAAGAGTGGCCAAATATCCCTCTCCATTTATGATTCAAAAACATACCAGGGAGAAATGCTAAAACCAGATAAAGATTTTTGTGGAGATTTACTGGCGTTTTCTGCTTTGAATAAAGACCATTAGAGGTATCTTCTAATTATTGGTACCCTTTCATCCCCTTTAGGGAAAATTAGAACCACTATTCCGGTGGATACTGGCGCCTCTGAAAACTTTATGGACCAAACCATAGCTGACTACCTTGAGCTGAGTTACGTACCAGGTGGCATGGTTAGAGGAGGGGCGTCTCAAGGTATTCCCACGCTGAAGATCATCAGTTAGTGGACTATCGAGTTGGCAACTATCATTTGTCTGACCACTTCCAGATATCAAAAACCTCTTGTGCCCCATCATTTTGGGTGTAGAGTGGTGAAAGTTGACGTCAGAACCAACTTTATAGAAAATATCCTATCCCTCATTTTGAAGAATGCTCACAAGTTGGTGGTCCCTTTGGCTGAAGCCAACTTTCAGGGCAAGTTGCCCCACTGGCCCAATCTTTACCCTCACAATATTGTCCCTATGCTGAAGCCCTCTGTGAAGGTTCCCCTACCTTCCTGTTTGGAGGGGTTGTAATCTTTGTTTGACGTGACTTTAGCTAACGCACTACCTGATAATTCTGAGTTTGATTGTGAGTTCAAGCTCACAATGGATCTGGTGTGTATATCTTCCCCTATTTACCCATTGACTTTCCGGGAGGAAGAGGCTTAAAATGTGTGGGTTAAGGGGCAGTTAGCCAAAGGCGCGATTTTTCAGCGTACCTCCCCTGTATGCTCCCCACTTCTCTTTGTAGAGAAGGCCAATGGAACTTTACGTCCTTGTGTAGATTATGGGAACCTAAACAATGTTACTGTACCAGACCTTCATCCCTTTCCTTTGGATTCTCAGATTGCACGCTATGTAGAGGAGGATAAAGTATTCTACATGCTGGATTGCCTCAATGCGTTCAGGCATATCCAGATTAAGAAGGGACAAGAGTGGTTAACCGCATTCTATACCAGAAAAGGGGTTTTTAAAAATTTTGGGTTATGACCTTTGGGATTAAGAATGCCCCAGCTATCTTTCAACGATGCATTGATGAAGCGTTGGGGAACTTGCTGGAGGTATGCGCGGTTGCCTACATGGATGATATCCTGGTGTTTTCCCATGATCATGAGTCCCATGCAGTACACCTTCAGCAAGTGGTGGAGAGGTTAAGGGAAGCCCGCCTTACGCTAAAGATCAGTAAATGTGAGTTTTTCCAAGTCCCAGGTCACATTTTTGGGCAACGTCATGTTTGACCAAGGACATATGATAACTCCAGACAAGGGGAAGGCAAAACAGAAGTGGCCCACCCCCACTTGAGTTAAATAATTGGGGAGTTTTTTGAGGACGTGTATGTTACTCAAGAATTTCATGCCCAATCTTTCTGAGGTGGCCGCACCCTTTTATAAGGCCAGTGGTGCAAAAGTGTTTCATGGCCCCCATTTTGGAGGATGCTTTCCAAGAAGTAAAGAGCATCCTGTTGTCCACGTCTGTACTTCGCCATGTAGATCCTTCAAAATAGTCAATTGTGTCTACTGATGCCTCCTACTTCGCCATAGCAGCTGCCTTGTTACAAGTAGGCGAGGATGAGATAGAGCATCCGGGGGATTTTTTCTAGAAGGATGTTTTTGTCTGAGTTAAATTACGCCGTTTATGACAAAGAGTTACTAGCAGTGGTGGAGGCGCTGAATTATTGGCGTCACCACTTGCATGGCTCTTCCCAACCTTTCCATGTATGTACAGATCACTGTGCCTTACTGTACTATCGCGCTCCTCATGTACTAACTCCATGGCAGATCCGTTGGCATGAGACCCTTGCCAAATTTGCATTTTCTTATGAGTTCACCAAGGGAAAGGAGAATGGATTGGCGAATGCTTTGAGACGCAATCCTGCATTAGCTCCTAAAATAAAGGAGTTAGAGGATCATAACACCTAGTTGATGATTCCGCCGGGCAAGATTATATCTCAACTTCCCTCCTCCACGACCAATACATCAGCGCTTGTACCTCTGGAAAATGCAGAGGAATAAAGTATGTTCAGAAAGGTAGACCTTTATCAGCCGCTTTCAGCCAAATATACTATGGTACTTGGTAAGAACGCTCTGATTCAGGAGGATCTAACCAGGGATTATCATGTAAAGAATGAGGTGGTATGGTTTCAGGGGCGCCTATGGGTTCCTGCTTGGCCACTTTGCCTGGAATTATCCAGGACCATCTTGACGGAATCACTGTTAGTCATCCTGTGAAAGCAAAGACCTTGGAGTTAATTTGACGCACCTACAATTAGAAGGGCTTACCTGCTCAGGTGGGACGGTATTTTAAAGAGTGCCTGATCTGCAATAAAATGAAACCAATTTGTCAACTTTTAGTGGGTTTGTTGGTACTAGTCCAAAAGGCAAAAGGGCCCAGAACTTCCCTATAGGTAGATTTAATTGTGGAATTACCTGTTTCTGATGGTTATGATTCTATCATGGTGGTGGTGGACCATTTTATGAAGTTCGCCCACTTCATTCCTTGCAGAACAACAATAACCACGGTTGAGATGACTAGGCTCCTCGTTACCCATGAGTTTGCGATATATGGGGTTCCCCAAGTAATTATTAGTGACTGGGGACCCCAGTTTACTTCCGTCTTTTGGGAAGAGTTGTGTAAGACTCTTCAGATTCGTCCCTGCCTTTCAACTGACTATCACCTCCAATAGATGGGCAGACTGAACGAGTGAACCAGTGTTTGGAATAGTTCTTGCAGTGTTACACTGCCATGGATCATTCAGATTGTGTTTCTCACCTTCCTATGGCCCAGTATAGCTACAACACCACTTTGCATTCAACAATTGGTTGTTCCCCATTTTTTGCCAACCCTGGGTTTAACCCCGCATTTAACATGGAACCCAGCTGTGGATCTAAAGTTGAAGTGGTGGTAAACTTTGCCAAGACTATCAAGAAAGTACAACAGGGGGTTTCTACCAGTTTGGAGGCGGCAATGCAAGTTTATAAGGAGAACGCTGATGGTAAGCGCCAAGTGGGTCCAACGTAAAAAGAAGGGGATTTAGGATATGATGCATATAAAATCCCTATCAAGCAACCATGCAAAAAGCTGGGACCAAAGAGGATTGGCCCTTACCACTTGGTTAGAAAGGTGGGCCACGCCTCATACCAGTTCGATCTTCCCTCTTCATTTTGGATCTTTTCAGCCTTTCATAATAGCAAACTAACGTTGTTTGAGGGCTACCACCAGAGACTCCTGATGCTTATCTTCTGGATGTGGTGCCAGAGTGTGAGTTGGAGGAAATAGTAGCCTCTGAAGAGTAAAAAAAGAAGACTTGAGTACCTGGTAACCTGGAAGGGATTTGACGCAGCAGAAAACAGATGGGTACCAGCACGCGATTGTGCACATGCCCAATACCTGATTGTTGCTTTCCACAAGAATTTTCCCCAGGCCGCCAGATCTCAGTCAAAGCTAGCTGTTGCCGCCATGAATTTGGCCCCAGACCACAAGAACTTTTCCCTGGTGCAAGCCCCTGGAGGGGGGTTGAGCCCTGAAAGGCGGAGAGGATAATGTCATGGTTAGAAAATGACATCATAATTGGGACCACCATCAAAAACAAAGCAGCATATCAGGAGGTCAAGAAGGTGAATTTATCAGTCCTCCCTGACCTCAGGCATACCATAGATCCACGTTGGGTTAAGGCAAAGTATGCCCAGGTTGGTCCTATGGATGCAAGAAAAGTTTGGCCCTGTATAAGAGCAGATGCGTTATATGGACTAGCTTTGTTACAAATAAAAATTGTCGCTTCAGTTTTTAAGTGAACGGGGTCTCAAAACCTGTTTGGTTTTTGCACTTTCCAGCTTGGGTCAGCCTTTTACAATCAATCACCCAAGTTTGGTCAATTACCAAATACAGCATCTTGTCCAATAGAAGCGTGCACCTATTGGCATACCTCAGCTTGTAACCACTTCCCTCAATTGATTGTTTGCCCAAATTCCCTTAGTTTTTCATGTCAAGACCAATCTCCCCTGTTGGTCAACTTCTTATAATAAAATCCTACGCTAAATACATCGTTTTCTATATTTATGCTATTGTGGTCTGCCCTGTGCACAAACCTCTTCATGGATGTCTCATGAAATGTTAACCATTTAATTATCACTACAACTAATCTATCTACTTGTGCACCGTTGGGTCGCCCAGGTTCCCCACAACCTAGGGCACCTATACCCTTCCACTATGAGCCCCACGGGTTTATATTCGAGTTATTTCCTATCATGATAGCCATATTCGCTCTATGTCATTATAGCCCAAGCACTTTCTACTGGGCCATAGCAACTTTAATAATTGCAACTAGTTTAATGGCTTTGGCCCTGTGCACCATGCACCTCGACATTGGAAACAGGAGAGTTATAAATACTCTCCTTACACATCTGAAAAGAAGAGCCCCTCATAGGGGATAAAGTCTATCATGGACTCACAAAATGAGTTGCTAAAACTATCCTCTTACAAGAGCTTGATATTGCACATCAAAACCATTTGAACATCTTGGCTGGCGCCTCACAGATCACCAAGGGGGACAAGTCAATTAGGTACTTTATGCGCGCCTTAATACACTAAAACAATGTAATTCTTGTATTCAGGTCAAAATAGCACAGGTGCAATTGTTTCCTCCCCCAGTGAGGTATCTGAAATGTTTCAAAAATTTATATTAATCTGTATCAATTTGAGGACTGTGACTTAGAGGTCATACAAAAAATTAAACAATATTAGAATCCATTCTTCTTTTGAGTTAACTAGGCTTTTTAAACATTGTTTTAAAACTTTTTTTCCGCTTAAAGTCACTTTGAGCGATTTTATTTTTTAAAACAGAAAAGTAAGTAAAACAATTAGCGATCAAATGCCAACTGCAGCTGTTCAATCCCCAATGACGTCAGATTTGCCACCGGCTATTCCAGTGTGGGGCAGTGGCAAAACCCCGCCTAGCGTTTTCCATCTGGTGGGAAAATGCGCTTGTTCTGGATCATCCAGTCCAAATAAGTCCTTGGGCTGGTTTAGTCCGCCCAAGGATCTCGCCATCCACCTGGCACAAACCCAGGTGGTGCCTCGCAGCCCACTCATCCCCCCCAGCTCCCAGCTCCATTTTGGCCTTTGGGTTGAATATAGTAGATTGTTCCCATATGAGGAACATGTGATTATTGACCTGGCCCAGGCGGTGATGCAGCTGGCTGTCTTCATTGACTTCCGCCCTTTTAAGGGGTATTTTGACCTCAGCTTCACCTGCAAAGCTGATGCCGCCACTGCGGCTACTGTGCCCTTGGTCTTCAAGGGCACCCCTAAACTAACAACGTTCACCCAGCTCCCCACTGACACCACGATGGTGGTTCAGTTTGTGGGGTTGCCCACTCACCTCCCCCCGCAGTACTCCATCAGGAGTTAATGGATGGATTACCCGCGTACAGCTCCAACCCCATCCTTCAGTTCGTGGTCCCCAATGGGGCCACTCGCCTATCTGGGCCTCAGGCATTTGCCATGATCAGCCCCATTAATTTTAAAATTGCTTTGTTGATTCCACCCCACGCCATCATACCCTCAGCTCCTGACCACCCATTCTGAGCCCATGTAGAGGGCGGAAGGACAATCTGTCCTTCCTGATTTGAGTTAGATCACTCAAAGCGCAAATGCCCCTCCCTTGTGACTTCCTTGGACCCAGTGTGGTCATTGCAAGGCCCCCAATTTTCCTCCCACCCCACTACTTTTCTGACATGAGGCACAATCCTACCCCCTCCCCCAAAGCCTGCTGCCGCCTCAGTGCCTGCTGCAGCCAATCAGCCCCTCCCTCAGGCCAGTGCCACATGCGCCTCGCCCAGCGCCACCTGCACCTCATCCAATCAGGAATTGCTTGGACTAATGTGGGTTCCCACAATATTCTGCAATTGCCAGCCACACCACTTCAATTCGCTGACCCAAATTCTGAGTTTGATTTGAACCCATGGTCCTCATTAGCTTAAACTGATGAGATGGGTAATTTTATAGAGGCATTGCAACCCACATACAACGAATTTGTCCAGAGTTAAACTCCCAAACTGGTCGCCCATTAAAATTAAGCCCCCAACCAGACGCCGTGGAGTTCTGCTTGGACCACCAGCTCGCTGTCACAGAAGCCACCCACCTGATGTAACCTCTATCTGTGAAATGGCAGAGTCATCAGTAGCAGCGCTAGCCACGGAAATCCCACCCCCCATCCTCAAGTCATCCACACCCATAAACCACAAATTGTCCATTGAAATTGCCCACAAGCGCATTAAGGAGACCATCCAGAGAGTAATTTCCGCCTTGCAAGCCAACTCTCAGGTTACCCATGCCTCCGTGGCTTCACTGTCCCAGCTTCCTGCCCTCTGCATTAAGGCGGAGGCCACCCTTACCAAGTACATAGGCGACTTACTGTTGTACAACCAATTCCTCAAGCAGCCACTTGTTACTGACCTCGCCCCCCATGTTGCTGATCACCCCACCCCTTTGCTCTCCTCCTTGGCTCGTGCCCTCACCGATGAGGTGAGTGAGACTGAGAATGAGCCCCCTGATACCCCCTTCCCTTCCGCCATGGTAGGATGAGCGCCTCAGCGCTGTCCCATCTGGTAGGTTGGTATCTCGATCATTATGTTCCGCCCATTCTTTGAATGGTCGTATTCTTTCAGTCTGAGAATTTAGTTAGTTTGGTTTTTTTGCTTTGTTTTGTTGCTTTCTGCACTTCAGTAATGTCCGTCCCTTGGTTGGCGTGCCTCATAAAAAATTTAAATTTAACATTGTTTTAATTAGGAATTTTGCAATGCTGTATGCAGGGCGCCTCGCCACAAGAGCCCTGTCCCAGATGAAACTCCTTGTGTGTTCTATCAGAAACACTTTAACTCAATTGCACCACTAATCAATGCCTCCATCATTAAGTGCCTTTTAGAGACTTTCCTGCTTCTGGTGGGTCAGAAGCCTTTTTGGTCACCTTATATAAAAAGGTGATCGTAGCAATCTGGGCAACTGGCGCTTGATTGCCTTACCTATGCAGAATATAAAATCATGACAAGATCCTATCAAAGCATCTGGGTAAGTCCGCTAAAACCTCCATATCATGCTTTTGACTTGAATATGTTCCCTACCGCGGTATATGGGACAACATCCATACTATTGTCAGTGTGCCAGTCAAAATCTGATGGTGCCCTGATCTTCATGGATTAATAAAATCATATGATTTTTAATTTGTAAGTACCTCAAGGAACTCTAGAAACTTCTGCAGTCCACCTTGTTCCTAACTGGGTAATAATTTCAACTGAGTTAGCTACCATGGCCATTTGTTGCCCAGAAATCTTTATTGACCATATTATCCCACATAGTAGTCAAAACAGAAAAACCCTCTTAGACCTTTAAATATAACTTTAAATTGGACCTAGTCCTGCTCATTTTAGAGCAGAACCCTCTCAAATTATTGTCATTTGCAGATAGTTGTGTTATGGGTGTTTTCAATCCATCAGACGCTTGCTCCCTAGAGCACATCATCATTCAATATAAACAAATCTGCAAAGATAAGATCATTTTCCACAAAACTGAGGTTATACTCCTTGGCAAGCTACATCTTCAGTGACTCAACTGGACTTCTCTCCGCCCTTCAGCCAGAAGGTCAGTTGTACCATTTAGGAAACTCCCTTTAATCAATTCGTCCGCCACATAGGTGTATAGATGGTCTCTTGAGATAAATGTATACGGTTATAAAGAGTAAACTCCTGTCTAGTATCTCAGACCGCGCAGCCAGCTTTCATGGCCATTCTATAGGGTTTGTGATGAAATTTGTATTAGCAAACGATATGATTTTTTTTAAAAAGTATGGTACAACACTCATGCCATACCTTTTTCAACTCACTAAGGGCTTTATAATAGTCCTGGTTTTTATGGTCAAAGGGCACTCATTAGGATCGTAAAGCTCTTTGGCCCATGTTCCTCAGGTGGCATGGAGCTTATTAACTACCACCTACAAACCACCCAAATTTTAAGCAAATAAATGTTAAGGTAACATGTCACACCCTAAATCTCCTCCATTGGGCAACAGCAGCAAGAGGCAAATTTGCTCAAGCATTAGTGACGTCAAATACCGCTGCACCCAATACTTTGATGCGTTTTCTAGCCTCTCACCCCAAAGAATTAGGCCTCCACTGCACCAAACTACATTTTAAAGGTCTTCTCAGGGTTATTAAGCAGACCCTTTTGGAGCTCCAGCGTACTAAACCTCTACACAATCTCCAAGTGGAATTAAATTTTAACTCCATATTTTTTATAATGTGCTAGTGAGTCCAACATCCTTTTGCCCCTGAATAAGGTCAATCTAGAAAGACTTGATTTGTGTATTTGTTATATATACCTTACTCCTTTCAAGATCAGAAGAAGATTTAAAGAGTATATTCATCATCCTTTAGTCCGCTCTATATTAAGAATTCATGTATGGAGGTGACTTACAAGGCCATATCAGACTTCAGATAAATCCAAAGTCATTGCCCACATTTTCCCTATTTGTGGTGGTCATAATAATCTCTTTCATAGGATAAAGGGGTGTCCCACATTTAAGGTATTCTAGATGGAAGTTTCCGTAGATCCAGCTTCCTACACCTAGTACATTCTACCCTGCCCACAATCCATTCTCCATGAGGGTGCTTTCTCCAATTTACTCACTGCAAAGAGCCTTAATATCAGCCACAGCATTGCGGTCCATCCAGACCATTATTATGGAATCTATCAACAAAGCTTACCCCACCAAGGCTAAAGCACTGGCATGATTTCATAATCATTTAACTCGCATATTTCAGTATTTGTCCTTTGAGATCTATGCCACATAAATGGCACCGCCAGATCCAGTCATAGTGGAATATATGTTTCCTAGAAGTAACTTTTGTCCCCATAATCGCAAAATAGCATGTCATTCCAAGACCCTTCAGCCTTGCCCCCTTGTCCTATACCCCCTACCCCTGATTACAATAATGTTCAAGGTAGACTACTATCCTTGGGATCCAGGGCTCTTGTGCATGTTTTCTCTTTCTCTTTTTTATTTTTATTCTTTTTGATAGTGTTAGTCCCATGATCCTCCTATCTCACTTTATTGCTTTACCTTTCTACTATTCTACACCATTTTCATTCTTACTTTAGTGATCCTTAAATGAGCACATAATTAATCTAACACACAAATATATTTATTTTATATTAAGTGAATGTGCCACTCATTTTTCTATATAGAATAATCTAATTTAAATTTTTTAGTTGTGACAATTAGATCTCTATGTTAATAAAATTTCTTTACAGCATAAGGTGACCAATTAGATAATTTTAATTGCCGCAATATATAGTTTTAAAAGCACATAATTACTTTACCTTTATGTGATATTTTAACTTTTAGCACTTGTTTTTGTTTGCAAGGTGAGCTTTGTAGCAAGGAGTAAGCCTTAATTAAGGCTATCTTTTTTAAACTAGCTTTGGTCTTAGTGAGCCTATTAAAATCTTAGAGCGGCGCTTCCTAAAGGTAAGCAAAAACATTTGTAGCATCTAACTTCATTTTAATATTAATATATAAAGCTTACTGTACTTCTGACTAGTGTGATTTTTATAAATTTTGCTTTATTTTTAGTTTTTTAAGATCCAATTATATCAGTCAGTGATTATTCCTTAAGAGGAGTGGTAGCTTAGAGGGCTGGTTCCTGCACCACTTTGGGTCAGGTTTTTATTGACACAGGTCTAAAACCAGCACAGGCTAAAAAACTCTGGCGTGGTATATTTATCCCAAGGTCAACCCACCTCATTTACTAATGATTATTCTTTAATACATAACAGCACCCCTTTCCTAGGAAACATTGGCTGGATAATTTTATATAAAAAGAAATGAACTGAGACTTTTTTGTAGTGACATCAATTCTTAGTATAAATTTAAAAACCTTTACTTTCCAAGATATCATATTTTAGAGTTTTTGGGTACAATATTGATTAACTATCACTAGTGGTAACTGATATATAATAGACACCTCAAAAGTAAGAAGTTACTAAATGTTGGAGATATTTATGGCCCTTTGATCCAGCTATGACTAAATGATAGTACAAAATGTTAAGCTTCTGTTTTTAAGATTAAGTTTATTGGCTTAATAATAACCTTCTCTTATTATTTAAAAATTTCTTAATTAACTAGATAATCAACAATTATTTATTATTGTATCTGAGCTGACTTGATTTTAATAGTTGGTCCTAAAGCTGGTATTCAATCCCAATGCTGATGCTGATTAATGTCTTGTATGGACCATTTTCCAAAAATATTAATATGAAAAATTGGGTTTTTGTCTAATATAGTTATTAACTAATTTCATATGTGGATTGATTCTGCCAAAGCACCATATGATCTAATATTTGGTTGTTTCCATTTCAGCATTGTAATGATGTTCTTTGATGACAGTTAGTTAACCCTTTGCACTCCGCTGTCCCTTCTCAGGGGACACCATAATTCTAGCATATCACTCAGATGTCCCCTCTCAGGGGACATTAAAGTTTATTAGTGATTATGGTGAATTAACTTATTCCAGCACAACTTTTTGAGTAAACTTTAATGTCCCTTGAGAGGGGACATATGAGTGATATGCTAGAATTATGATGTCCCCTAAGAGGGGACAGCGGAGTGCAAAGGGTTAATTACTAATTGACACAGCCTGCATTACTATGGTAGATTATATTACTTAATTTTGGACGTTAGCTACTTCAAAGGTTAAATATAAGATTGGATAAACACGGAAAAAAACTTTTCTAAAGGCATTATGAAAGCTTCATTAATTTATAGGCAATAGCTATTATTTAGAGTGAGTATATCAATGGTTAAATTTACCAAGAGCTTATGAATAACCTGAAGTATAATAAACTTATTGGCAATGAATGAAATTATTAAGTGGATATGGAAAAGGTTGAGTTAGTTAGAAAGCTTATAATCTCTGTTTTATAAAAATATTTGAGGTGGGTTAAACTTAGGATAAATATACCACACCAAGAATTTTAGTACAGGTTTTGAACTTTTAATATTCAAAACCTGCACTAGGGTAAAAGCAGGAATTACCCTGCCAGGCTAACCACCCTCATGATCCCTGTTTTATAAGTCCCCATTTAATTTGACAAAGTTAGATCTAAATTAGAATATTTGAACTATTTATTGTTTTTACTTACTGAAGTATGCATTTTAGATTATCATGACTAATACTCAACTATCTTGAATGAAATAGGAAATCACTTGTTTTCAAGAAAATAAATGAGTAAGGTTAAAAACATTTATCTAGAATTATTGACTTGCTAGCTGTCATCATACACTACCCTAATTAATTTAAAACATCAGAAGAATGAGCTTGTGCACCAACACTTAAAAAAGATTTTATTGATGCTCATTACAGGGCTATTATAGTCATAAATAATATATAGAAGTAAACCAGAAAGTTATCATCACCATGACGAACATCTAGAATGAGAGCAAAAAATCTAGAAAAATCAAATATTGTCTACCAGAGTACAATGGTATCAGCAACTTAAACTGCCTTGACAACAGTAAAGAACAAGTAGATAAAATGGACAAAGAAGTTCACCTTGAGACAAATTAATACCAAATTAAATAACAAAATTTTATTTTTAAGAAAGAAAAACTGGTGCCTAAATTCATAATTAATGCTATAAGTCACATCTGAAGCTGATATTTAAAAATTAGTCAATTGCAAAATTATTAAACTCAAATTTTCATATGACTGAAAGATGTGAAAACAATAAGTGTAATTGTCTCTCAGTTGGAGACAGAATTATGCAAAAAGACATGTTATATGTAAACAAATGAGAAATGATAAAACATTTAGCCTACTAGAAATATGCAAGACAAATTTGCCATACTTTAGAGATGCCCAAACACCACACAGTTTCAGCTAGGGCTCCAGGTCTCACATCTTTGCAATTAATGTTTCTTTTGTTACTTATAATATCCTTACTAAAACAAATCTGCCTGTGTTTTAATGGCAAAATGCGCCCACTTTCTTTAGGCTGATAAGAAAATGACTATGTTTGGTAAATTGCTTACAAAAAACAGTTACAATACTCAATTGCTTTGACACCAAATTGTCAAACTCTGGTGTTGTAAAAATTGCAAGGGGAATATAGGTTGTACAGTGATGCAAAATTATTATTATAAAGGTTTTCAACCCTAGATATGGTCATATGCAAATAGAAGTCATGAGGGATCCAAAGGAAAAAAAGGGTAGATCAGTAGGAGCCTTTGCCCACAGATTCTACCAAGTAGCACAGATCTTAGTTAACGCAATCACTATGTATTACTTTGATTCTTGCATTGCCATGCAAACGGCATTTTAGCCCTATTGGATTCTTGTTGATTCAACTTCCTGTTTTATGATAAAAAGTTCTTGATACATTACTAATTAATGATATCAGATTTTCCCCTAAATTGGGACATATCATATCTGATTGAAAGAATCCCTATTTAAATTCTTATATCAACAAAAAACATCGCTTCATAAGTGTTATTTTACTATAGTTGATTATCTTCATTAAAAGAGATCAGATGATCTTGAATGATGTGTTCTGATTAAAAAATTCTTGATAACTCAAGATAAAGAATTGTTTTTATTTTTAGTTAAATAATTGCCAATTAGGATCTTTGGTAGAAGATTTTCTGTACTCAATATTAGTTACCATACTACTTGCATTGTCTATACAGTAAGTAGAAAGTTATATTGTTGTATCCCCCTTTAGGTTGGGACCACATAATGCTAAAAAGATGTTTGAAAGGTGAATTAAGGCAACTGTTTATCTGTGTATGTAAAGCTTAAAGGGACTCAATTTACATAAGTAGAGCTCACTACAGGGCTGTAGTAGCATAAAAGGAGATTTTTTTAAAACTTGCAATGGATATGACTCTTGAAGGGGGATAAGGCGAAAATAACTGATCAGTCATCTCTTATGTTAATCATCCTAAACCTAAGCAAATGGCACTAGAGGAAGTTAGCTCCAATATTCACCTCATTTTGAAAGCTTTGCAACTTATAAACTCACTACTGAGCACCTGAGACATATTGACAATATTACTTCAAGGAGTCCATCTCTTTGGTCACTAACAATCTGACCTAGTGTTAAAAATCTAGGGGCTCTGCTGATTGTTCACAAATATTAACCCCTAGTTGATAACTGCACATGGCTGGTTTATGGACTCTTCCCATTGAATGATTTATTTAACTGAGGCAAGCTGACCAGGGGATGGGCAATACCAAAACTAGAAAGTAAACATCAACATGAAACCAGACCAGGGTTAACTCCATTATAGAAAGTTTTTCCACCTCCAGATCAGGACCCATATTTTTCTGGTTATATCATGCATAAGGTTTTCATGTTATTAGACCTACTAACCTCCAATAGCTTCCTTTGGCTGGCACCCCAATCGATGTGCAAAGGGTGGGAAAAACCTGCAACCTTCAGGTTGGTAGCCATACACACTAACGACTCACCTTCTACCCCCTTCTTCACGTCATCTGATATATGATATATGATATATGATTGATAATATTATGAAGAATAAGGTCATAGTTGAATAGATCACTAGATTCTGGTCCACGCATGACTGGTATTCCTCCTTGAAATATTCTATATCTCCCCAGTAGGGCTTTTTCCCTTATCCGCCTAACTTGATCTGTGCTCATATCCTAGTTTGTGGCCTTTCCTCTGGTAGCACAAAGTCAGCAGCAATTCCCATCTCAGCTCAGCTTCTCTTCTCAGGATCCTTAATCCTTACTATTTATCCTATTAAAGAGCCTCCAATTAAGGCACACATCAATAATTTCCTTAAAGATGAATTGAACTAACAATGAATTCTTCTAAAGTATGTTCCCTCTTTATTAAGTCATAAAGTCTTTTTTTATTAAGTGAATTATCAGGGGAATTTATAGAGGGAATTTGGCGCCCAACCCTCAGTAGGAATCTCAGCCTTAAAATGGCAGCCGTTGCCATCAAATTATCCTTTGTCATTTCATCAGTTATGGTCTTCCCCATCCTAATTAGGATTCCTTTATCAGACAACCTTGAGACTTAAAACAAAAAGAGTCAGAAAACATGTCCATAATATTTTCTACTCAATCCCAGAAAATCAACCATATTTGGCAAGCAATCTGCTTAGGTAATGGGACTTGTTACCCATTATGGAAGGTTGCAAACCAACTGATTGATTTACTAGTTGCAGGCGGCACCACTTACCTTGCAACTTGCTCCTTAAAATTACAATAAGTTGGTGATGAAACCTAACCAATCCCAATTGGTATACCTGATAGTTAAATATTAATCAACTATCAAATGCCCCCATTTTGTTGGCAACTCTGTTTAATGAGATCTTAACCATTCACCCAGATCAATCCCCAATGGATCTGAACAAGGCAAATTCACCTTAAATCCCCAAACATTATTAACCTGAAATCGGGTCAAAAAAATTTAATTGACTCACTATAGGGAATTATCCCCTAGAGATACATGATAATGTAAACGGCTAGAAAGTTGGGCAAAAATCCCATCACATCCACCCTTTTTTAGATTTTCAGTGAGAATAGGATCTGGACAGGATAATACTGCTTCGGACACCAGGTCAAATACTTCTTGGGTTCTAGCAGAGCACAGGTGATCTATACTCAACGCTGCTCAGGACAACCTTAAGCATGCAGTTCTCTCCTCTTCCTCCTTACTACCTACTCAGAGCGCAGTCCTCATGACCTTCTGTCATGCCATGCTGATCAATTTACTTGTGACGATACTGATCCCATGATCTTGTTTTCCCCCAGTCAGGGAATATGACCTGCTATCATATTCAGGATCCATGGTCTGGCATCCTCAATTTCCTGATTTCCTCATCATCCTTTACAAGAGATTTTCGCCATTGATGTTCATTTTATGGTGAAATCAAGTATACTCATTTATATTTTCACTCTTGTTACTTTCTCATAATATCTTCTTGGCCCATATCATTCTTAATTCTTCTCTGGAGAGCTTATCTCATTAGATTTTGAGATTAATTTCTTCAAAAATTAGAGCTTATCTGATTCCAGAAGTGCATAATGTCAACTATTATAAAAGTCTGAGATCCCCCTCTCACTCAGCTCATATGTCAAATTCAAAGTCTTATTATCAACAACTGCTCAACAGCATGTCTAATAAAGACCTTTGGTTCTTCCAACTGATGAGCCAATCTGCGTGACAGAACCTCTTCTATGGTCCCCCTAGGAATAATACTCCCAGTTAAGTACCCATGGCCAGTCCTTCCATGGACTACTATAAACGGTATCCAACCCTGAAAAAACCAGGTTAGCAATTGTCTTGTATGACTAGCTACCAATCCTCTTTATGTCGTCAATTCAAGAGCTAGATTTTAAAACTCTGCTGTATTTAGCTCCATTTGTAGATACTCCTACAATCTTCATCAAACCTTTTGAAGCAATGACCTCCACTCTCAATCAACCTTTACTCACCAGATTGGGCTTACTTCAAGAGTTCCTTTTCTGAATCAGCCAGTATTAAAATCAAGCTGTTCTGTCTATTAACTAGCCATTGAAAGCTGCGAACATTTTAAACTCCCCTATGAAGAATTGAGAACCCGAGTAACTGAGGCTCTATCCATAGCTCTGAACCCCTCCAATCTTGAAAACATCCTAGATCAAAATGTTTCAGCCTATTATCTGCATTTTGCCAGTTAAGTTCTTTGAAGTTGGTAGAACAAAGCTTCCAGCCTCCCCCAGCTTCCATTGCTCAATCTACTTTCACTTCCAAGAAGCTTGTAGTCATCATCTGCAGGATGCAATATGCTCCCTGAACAACTATCTCATCTCTGGTGCATTCCATTGGTATTTTCCCCTGATGGCTTTAATAGATGGTATGATTGGCAACCTCCACCTAGTACTCCTTGCTCAATGCAGGCACATATGTCTAATGTTCTTGATGAAGCCCATCAGCAAGCACTCAAGACCAATCTTCAAGCTCTGGTTCCATATCAGGATTACCCAGGGTTATTTGCCGACTGCCTCTTTTTGTTCTGTTGCTTCACTCCCCAATCCAGGGTGACACGTTTGGCATATACCAACATTTCCATATATCTTCCCCTAGTCACTTTCTCACAGGGATCAGCCTCTGCTCAGCGAACTTGGCTTTAAGTAGGTCTAGCCCTTGCTAGCATCCAATCTCAAATAGATTTCAACAGTTTGTTCACTCCTACTGTGATACATCCTCCCTTCCTCAGGAGGCGTCATAGGCAGAATCATCCCCAAGTCAAGGATAACCAATAAAAAAATAATAAAAAATATATCTTTTTCTGTGCATTTTTTATAATAATAATAAATTTCCTATATTTTTATCAATTATTATTTTTTCTTCTTTTTTATACGGGACATGACCAGCACTTGGTCTAGCGGTCCATTTTTTTATTTATTCACCCAAACTGGTTCCAAGGTATACTTAGACCTACCAGTTAATATGGTTCATAGGTCTTATTTTTTAAGACCTAACCATCTAGTTTGGTTCAGCAGTCCTTCTTTGGACTTAATCAAAAGTTATCAGGACATAACCATCTTAATGTTTCAGCGGTCCTTTGGGAACACTCTTTTTTGATCCACTGCGTTAAATATTTATCATGGACTTAATTCACAATCATTTCATCCAAGAGGTTCTTGATGGAGTGGCGTCCATCGCCATCTTGACGATAATCTCAAATGGAACTGATCACAACGCATCTAGCTTGTTTCTTCTCCTGAGACCATGTATATCACAATAGGAAACTCTTTCGTCTATTTGGTGTTCTGATAAGGCCAGTCAGTTCTTATCATCCATCGTTTTTGCTCTGATCATTTTCTTTAAGGTTGTATCAAATGCTTGCTATTGCATTTTGATTAGTATATTTGACAATTTGGATCAGGTACTGCTTGGCACTCATCCCTGATATTGGTTCAGCCACCAAATATAAAATTGGCAGCAACGCGGCCTTCCTTTCATATAGCAACTCAAACAGCGCTTTTCCCATCACCGTATAATATCTTATGTTGTATCCAAACGTCACCAAACTAAGATATTTTCCCCATGCAGAAGTTCTTCCAGCGACCAGCTTCCTCAGCGTCATGGCCAGCGTTCCATTGATCCATCTACTAGTAAATTTGTCTCCAGCCAGTAAGGTATTGATATAATTCCTTGGATCCCCATTATTTCATTAGATTGTGGGATCACATGGGATGTGAAATTCATTCCATTATTACTCAACAAGACACACGGGCATCCATGTTAATATACTACTTGATCCAGGATAAACCTTGCAGTGCTTGTCACATCTACTTTCGCCAGGGCCTTTGTCTCAACCCATCTCATCAGATGGTCAATCGCAACTATGACATATTTGACTCCCCTGGTACTCATGGTTAATGGTCCTATCACATTGATAGACACTGTATGCCAAACAAATCCAGAGCGGACCATTTGGTATCCAGTTGTGTTATTGTGAGGCTTGTGCAACTGGCACTCCACACAACAAGCCAGATAATCTGCTACATCATAATTTATGGACTCCAATTAGTAATAATGGCAAATGTGATTAGCCATCTTCCATAGGCCTCCATGCCCGACAACCTTATGTGTAGCTTGAACAATAGCTGCGAATTCTGACATCTTTGGAGATATTAATTGTTTCCCATTGATAATCTTGAAAACTTGTCCATCCATGGTCTTGGTGTTTTCCATTTTTTTTGAAGTGCACCTTGGATCTTTTGGGGCTCATTCCCAATTTTCCCTTCAAACATTCTCTGAAATAGCTCATCCCCTTGCTGGTATACCACTTGGACCATTGGTAACCGCGATAAGCCATCCACATTCTGATGAGAAGCTCCAGCTCAGTGGACTATCTCATAATCATAAGCCTGTAGCTTTAATGCCCTAGGACCAGTCATCCTTCCACTTCTCTTGAATTGTGTAATTAATACAACTAGGAGTTGTTCATCACCACTTTGAAGTGCGTTCCATGAATATACACCAGAAACTGTTTACAGGCATAAAAAACTACGAGGCATTCATTCTCAGTCAAGGTGTAATTCCTCTCAGTTGCTGATAACGTCTGGTTTACATAAGCTACCAGATTCTCATCCCTGAGCTCATTTACTTGACACAGGATGGTGCCAATTTCCGTTATTGAAGCATTGGTCTGTTTTATAAATTTCTGATTGAAATTCAGAGATTTCAAAATTGGAGAATCTATCAAATACTGGCATAATTCATCAGAAGAACTCTGTTCCTCTTCACTCCAAAAGACTTTTTCTGTATCCTTAAATAAATGAAATAGGGGCTTGGCAATTCCCATAAAATCCTGTATGAACCTTCAATAGTATCTGACCATTCCAAGGAACACTTGGATATCTTGGACACTTTTCAGCACAGCCATTCGCTCTATGACTTCAATTTTATGGGCTTGCAGCTGCAGATCACTAGAGTTGATAACGAATCCCAGATTTTTAACTCTTCCTTGGAGAAGTGGCACTTCCTCAACTCGATCATCAGGTTAGCTGTGGACAGTCTCTTGAATACTTCTTCCAATTAGTGTAAATGGTCAGTAAATGGCCTATCAAACACATTTATATCGTCTAAGTAAAACAGGATTAATGACAACTTTAAGTTATGTAAAATGGTTCCATGGTCCTATGGAACGTCACAGGCGCATTGAATAGACCTTGAGGCATCCTTGTTAGTTGATACAGCTTCTGTGCAGTAATAAATGCGCATCTCTCTTGGTCTTCCCTAGGCAAATCAATTTTCCAATATCCAGATATTAGATCCATTGCAGAGAAATACTTCGCTTCTCCCAATTGGTCTAGCTCATCATCAACGAGTGGTACTGGATAAAAATCCTTCTTCATTATCTTAAACATCTTCTGATAATTGATCACCACCCAATAAGAGCCTTCCATCTTCTTCTCAATAAGGATAGGGCTCACCCAGGGACTTGAAGATGGAACTACAAGCCCATGCTTAGCTATTTTACTGATCTCTTCCTCCACTATCACTTTAGCTGCCTTAAACTGTCAAATCAGTCCCATTATTATTGGCAAATTTTTCCTGGCGTTGAATTTGTGGATTATATTCCTTGCACATCCCAAATTATGGTTATCCTGAGTTAATACTTCCCAATACTTGTCAAATAATTTAAGCACGTCTTCCACTGTCTGCCATCAGATCAGCGATTTGCTCTCAATTGACCAATAGATTGATACTCTCAGCGACCCATGCTGGCAATCCCATCTCAGCGAAGGTCCCAAAATCATGGACCAATAAAATTTATATATGTATTTCTTTTATATTTTTTATCTATATTTTTTTGTATTTTTCTTTTGCAATGGGAATCTACCTACAAATTAGGTCAGAGGTCCTTCTTTTCCCCTTCATTCAAACTGATTCTGAGGTATACTTTGACCTGCCAGTTTTCATGTTTCAAAACTTATTCTTTTAAGATTAAACAATATAATTTGTTTCAGTGGTTCTCTTTTAGGACTTGACCAAAATATTAAATATGTCCATTTTAATGTTTCAGTGGTCCTCTAGGAACATTGCAAGTTATTTCCTTCTAGATCCAATACTTTCAGTTTTTAGCAATGACCTTCTTCACTATAAAACCAGAAGCGCTGTTTCTTTATGTATAGGCAGCACTTGCTGACTTTAGCAATACTCATAGATGTTTCCATTCAATGGACATACAATCATGACTTGTCATTTGTCCAATTAGTCCTAATTTTAATTCCTATTTAAGCAACTGATACTTGTATCTTCATATCTCACAAATTGGGAATTCCTCATTAACTGGCAGTTACTATTAATTGCTCTCATTTTTTTTCTCTTATAAACGATTTTTGGCATTCATTGCCATCCAAAAGGGTTTAAGTAAATCCACTGGTGGATCTGGGAACGATCTCTTAATTACACAAATTGATATAGTAACGTTAACTTCATCCGATTTTGTCTTGAATTGATGATCCTCATCTCCATCATTTTATGATTCATTGATTGCTTTCCATTTCAAACTCATACAATGTCTCATCTAGTTTTTTTTAAAAACCTCGCTCCTTGGGACTATTTTAATTGGGCCTAATTTCAACCCAGGTTGGTTCTGCTGAGCCTTGAGCTATTTCAAGTGGACTTAATCATACCTTGAGTTGACCCTGCTGGAGATCTCTATCTTGAGTAGATGTCTGGTTGACTAGTTTCTCTTGCAGCACTAGACAGTTCCATATCTAGGCTACAAGTCCTTTCCCACGTCTTGAGTAACTTCTTTGGCTTCATTCACATATAGGGGGTCACATTCACAGTTCCAATTCTTCTGTTCTTCGATTTGCTTCACTAGTCACTCCACATATGAGCTGAGTGAATGCAATTGAACGTGATCCACTTCACGTTCAGTCTTCAATAGAACTTCTTGGAATAGATCTCCATTTTTCTTTTTTGATGACATTACTTTTCCAAGTAACTCATCGTCAAAATTGTAGACATCTTTGACTCCTTTCTTATATGACATTTTGATTAGTGTATCCTACTCAACTAACCCTTGTAGTGAGCACCAATTGTTAAAAATCTAGGGGCTTCACTGCTCATTCATGAATATTAACCATAATTGATAACTTCACAAGTTCATTTTGTGCACTCTTTGCATTGTCTGATGATATATGATATATGACTGATAATGGTATGAAGACTATTATCTGTAGTTAAATAGATCACTAGTTTCTGGGACAACGTTTGAATGGTATACCTCTTTAAAAATTCTAGATGTCCACAGTAGGGATTTATCCCTTATCCGCCTAATTTGAACCTTGATCAGATCCTAGTTTACGGCCTTTCCTCTGGTGGCACAAAGTCAGCATCAATTTCCATCTCAGCTCAGATTTTCTTCTCAGGATCCTTAATCCTTACTATTTATCCTATTAAAGAGCCTCCAATTAAGGCACACATCAATAATTTTCTTAAAGATGAATTGAACTAACAATGAATTCTTCTAAAGTCTGTTCTCTCTTTATTAAGTCATAAAGTATGTTTTTTATAGAGTGAAATATCAGGGGAATTTATAGAAGGAATTCGGCGCTCAACCCTCAGTAGGAATCTCAGCCTTAAAATGGCAGCCGTTGCCATCAAATTATCCTTTGTCATTTCATCAGTTATGGTCTTCCCCATCCTAATTAGGATTCCTTTATCAGACAACCTTGAGGCTTAAAACAAAAAGAGTCAGAAAACATGTCCCTAATTTTTTCTACTTAATCCCAGCAACTAATCTTTTTGGCAAGCAACCTGCTTAGGTAATGGCACCCATTACTCATTATGGAAGGTTGTAAACCAACTGATTAAATCACTAGTTGCAGGCGGCATCACTCACCTCGCAACTTGCTCCTTAAAATTACAATAAGTTGGTGATGAAACCTAACCAATCCCAATTGGTACACTGATAGCTAATCATTAATCAACTATCAGATGTCCCCATTTCATCAGCTTCTCTTCCTGACAAGATCTTAAGCATTCACCCAGATCAATCCTCAATGGATCTGAACAAGGCGAATTTACCTAAAATCCCCCAAACATTAACAACCTGAAATTGGGGTCAACCAATATATAATTCACTTGATATAGGGAATTTTCCCCTAAAGATCCATGGTAATCTAGAAGGCTTGAAAGGTGGGCAAAAATCCCATCACCTAGTATCCAGAATATTTTATTGTCAGCAGAAGCATGACAATCTCATTCAGCAATATGAGCATTTTTGAAATTATAGCCATAGTCAAGCACCACAATAAGCCTTAATTTAGACCATAGGAGGAAATATAATGCTGGGTATCTCAAACACACTGTACAAAATTTCCAATTGACCATTTTTTGTCACAACGCCCTTTTTGATAAAGTTTCCAGCCAAATTAGCAAAAATGGAAGTGAAGCGTGACTTAAAAGAGGTTCTAGAAACCGGTTTCCAAGGTGTTTATCAGGGGATTAATTACTGCCATAAACTTAGCGTACAGATTTTTTATTGACTGGATGTACTTATTAATTATATGAGTCTAAAAACTTTGTCCAGGATATCAGGCCAAGGATCACTAAGGAGTTACCAATGAATCCTACAAAGCATGACTCAATTCAGAGAAGAAGATGGGAATCTCCTTGTTACTCTTGGGGATGTTACTCAACAGGATGAGGTTGGTGATTAAATCAACCAATAAACAAAACAGGAAGTGGAGGTGGCTGCACAGCAATTGTGAGGCAGAATTGTGACTACTAACTACCTTTTGTTCAAGTTACAACAAATCAGAACCCAACATGAAGGAATGCAGTGGGATATCAAAGGATTAAGAGGATTATTTTGGTCGCTCCATCAGGATAGCAGATATCTCCTTTAATTAAGTGAGAAATTATATTTTTCAAGTTTGTGAACTTTATGTAATGTATACAACTCATAGGGATGAATTGGATAGTATAAGTGATAAGGTGAGAAAGATGCGGAGAGAACTCATGAAAAAATTTTAAGCAACGTTACCTTTAGAAGCAAGAGAAATAAATTACCTGGGTGTTATAAATTCAGTGGAATCATGGAGATATGCCATAAGGTTTTCGCACAGGGTCAATCCCAATGAGCAATAGAATGGATGATATGGAGATTGTTGGTCCTTAAAACACCCTTAGAGAAATAAATATAAAAATATGGGGCAATGGCCCCAACATTGATTCTTTATTTTAATGTAATATATTCAGCAGATTCTCACTGCTATGCTCTCTCTACACTGCTAACAATCCTCCTTTCCAATCTACTCATCTCACTGATATCTTAGCAACTTTGGTAAATATTGACCATTCTGCTTATTAATTTATTCTGCCACATTTTCATTGGTTCCAGAAGAAGTTATTATGTATTAAATGCAAGATTCCTTAATTCAAGACGATCCACTCACTTATTGCCTGAATGGAGGCGATCCAATAATACTTTTCAATCCACTATTGCCTCATCCTAAGGCGCTTGACAATTGTAACTCAATATCAAGCTCAGCGGACTCTACTCATTCTGCCGTAGAACTTAGATCTTATCATCCAGTCAAATCAGATTTGCGGCATTGAACCCTTTTGAGTGGACAATAAGTCTTTTAATGTTTATTTTACTGAGAAAAATTTGCATGCACTTAGGGTGATGATTTGAACACTTGTAGGATCCTTGATGGTGTAGGCATTGACGCCTGTCTTCTCAATTATCTCAAATGGACGAATCCATATGTTGGCTAACTTGTGTCTCAGCCCAAACCTGTGCTGGTAATGGAACAAAACCATATATCCATCTTTGAACTTCTCTAAGCCACTACACTGCACCTGGTTGCCAGCCTGATTCTTAATCTTCTTGGCTAAGCTGCACAAATATGCTTTGTTTGAAGCTTGAACAGCATGTCCGCTAGGTTAGTCAAATAACGGTGGGGATACATTCCTCTGGTATCTTCTACATAAGCATAAAGTAGCACCAGCAGAGCAGGGCGTCATTCATACAATAATTGAAAGAGGCTTTTCCCCGTGGCGGAATGATAGCTAATGTTGTATGCAAAAAAACCGGTGGGAAGGAGGAAACTCCAATCAGAAGGATGATCCATCACCAATTTCTGGAGTATGTTCACCAAGGTCCCGTTAACTCACTCAACCATCCAATTAGATTCTGGGTGATATGAGGTTGTCAAAACCATGTGGATGGCCATCATTTTATTGAGCTTGGGTAAAATTTGTGAGGCGAAGTTGGTTCTGTTGTCAGATAGGATGAACTGGGGACAGCCGTGTCGCTGAATTATACATTTCATCACAAACTGAGCCACCATGTTACCCCCAAATTGCGTATTTCCAGTGACTTGACCCACCTGGTCAAGTGGTCAATAGTCACCAGAAAATACTTGGACTGATTTGCTCCAGTTGGCAGAGGGCCCTCGACATCAATAGTTACCATATGCCAAACAAAGTAGGGTTTAACTATTCAGTAGGAAGTCTTCTGGTGGAATGGTTTTTCCGCTTGTCACTGAGTGCAGCAGGAAATGGTTTCAAGAAGTATATACTGCATGCTTTCCCAGTAGTACTGAGGTCATAATAATTCCAGGGTCTTAAATACTCCACCATGTCCAACTGCTTAGTGTGCGCTTATGATAATGTTGGGTCGAGCAAAAGTCGTTGGTATGTTTATTGTAGTGTCCCCATCCGCTTATACAACTCACTATTTTTCTGTAATGTATTGGCCCTTATAAAATCCAATACTTTGATGATTGGAGGCCGTTCATCGTCGTACTTTCTGCTGAGAATCTTGTCAAACATTATGCTGCTCAGATCCGCTGTAACTGGAATTGTTGGTAATCTCAACAAGCAATTTGCGTTCTGGTGTTTGACTGCCAGTCAGTGAAGAATCTCGAAATTGTAAGCCTGCAGTTTAAGGGCCCATTGGGCTAAACGTCCCCAGGCTCTTTAAGTTTCAGAAAACAGCATAACAAGGCATGATCCGTTATGACTAAAAACATTTATGCTATGCAAATATACTCTGAATTGCTTATAAATGTAGATCACCGCTAAAAACTCCCACTCAGTCATAGTATAATTACGTTTGTGTCTATTTGGAATTTGCCTACAGTACACCACTGGGTGCTCCTCCCCTTCGTCATCTTTTTGGGATAGAACTTCCCCAACAGCGGAAAGGGACGCATCCATCTATACAGTAAATAGTCTATTGAAGTTTGGATAGTATAGCACAGGCGCATTAATAAACGCCATCTGAAGTTATCTAAGGAGTGTTGATGGCGTTCCGTCCATTTGAACATGACAACTTTCTTTAGTAGCTCAAACGGCAGACCTCCAATACAACTAAAGTTAGGGGAAAAAGCGGTGGTAGTAGCTGACCATCCCTAAAACACTTGTATATCATACTTACAGTTAGTGTAATCATCTTACAGATATCCTCCACATTGGCTGGTTAGGGCTTCGCCCAGTCGTATCTACCACAAGCCCAAGGTACTTCAGTTGGTCCTTAAAGAAATGGCATTTATGGGGCTTGATTTTAATGTTGGCCTCCGCCAGCCAGCGGAAGAAATCATCCAGATGGGTAAGGTGCTTAAAGAACATATGCAAAAAACATTAATATTGGTAAGGTATATGAGGATGCATGACAGCTTCAGGTCACTGTAAATGGTATCCATGGCCCTTTGAAACAAGCTGGGCATTACACAGCCCTTAGGGCATACAGGAAAGTTGAAAAAGCCCCTTGGATTTGATAATGGCACACTACTCCTGTTCCGCTGAGGGCAACTCAATATTCCAATAACCAGATATCAAATCCATTGCTGAGAAGCAACGACTTCCCCTAACTGATCCAAAGCATTGTCAATCTGTGGCAAGGAGTATGGGTCCTTTTTAGTGATAGTATTGAGCCTCTAGTAATCTTTTACTACACAGTTGGTGCCGTCCTTATTTTTTACAATTAGAACAGGCAAAGCCCATGGACTTTTTGGCAGTTCAAGCATCCCTTGCTCAAGCAGCTTGTCAATCTCCCCAGTAACTACTTTTTTGGCTGCTCTTGATCAGCGGATTGTCCAGAACATGATGGGGGGATGATTCCCAGTGTCAAATCAATGAATCATCTCCCTAGCGCACCCTAAATCATGGTCATCATCAGCTAAAATCTCCTTATCTTTTTCAAATGAAGATATCATATGATCCATCTGTTATTTGTTAAACTGACTAAGTTTTCACGCGAAACCACCATCATAAGCTGGACTATGAATCAACTGGTAAACCAAATTCATCTAGCAACACAAACTCATGAACTTGTAGGACCTCCTCAACTGGGATCAAATATAAATACGCCAATATTTGATGCTAACAGATTTTTATTATTTCGTTATTTAGATTTGGCAACAAAACCAGGATCTCCCCATAACTTGGCCTGGAAGTATTATGCTGGAGCCACCTGAGTCTCATTATGCGATCATTGATAAGGACCAATAAATTCCCACATAGAGCCCAACTGGCACTTCAACTACCAATTCAGTGTTCACTATAACTTGGTGACAGGAGGGGATGGACATCGCCCCAACTGCTCTGTGAGGCAGCCCTTGGTATCTGTATATCTGGTGGGGAAGGACCCAGGTCTTACCCTTTAGTTGGTGGAAGAAAACTGAAATCACCCCATCATTGTAGGCCAGGTTGATATGACCCATGTGCATCAGATCCTTTGGCACTCTGCTGGAGGTAGAGGAGATTGGGATCTGCTGCCCCAGAATTTTGAAGGTCTCCGCCATCATATCAACAATAGCCCTAAATTGTCGCATAAAAGTGGTTCAAATCAACATGTCATAGTTATTGTTCAGGAGTTCTATCGCTAAAGCTACAATGACAATTGACCCAAAATACAAGGGCAACGGTCTGTACGCTCCCTCAGAGACCATGCTTTCTGCACCCGCAGTCCCATACACCATACAATGTTCCACATCAGGCTTTAATGCCAATTTCGCCACCAACTTTGTGGACACTATGTTAACTGGAGCACCCATATCAATTTAGCGCGGAAATTGGTTTTTTAATGACAATGTCACAGTATGTACACTCAGAGTAGGATGAATTCTGATCTTTTACAAAGTGGACATTTAATGGATCTCTTTTCCTCAGGAAGCTCATAATACTCTCCACAACTTTGGGGTACTCTTTAACAATAGTATCTACCGGGAAGGCAGCATTTACCCCTTCTAAGAGAGGCGCGTCAGAGAATGGATCCGGCTCATCTGTAGAAATTTGGTCAAACATTTGACAGGCATAAGATTTCAGTTGCTCTTGGTGTCCTTCTTCCGCCAGTTCCTTGATTTGTGCTCGTGTCAATATATTCACCCCACCAACTGGCTGCTGATATAGGTATTTATTGTCATACTGAGGTAATTCTTCTGAGTGTACAGGGATAGATACAGATGAGATGTGTTGGTTTGGGATATCAGAGATAGAGAGTCTCATCTCTAATTCACTCTGACTTTTCCCTGAGTGTACTGATACTGTGGTTGGTAATAGACCGAACGATTGGGGCAACCTCTTGCCAGGTTCCCAGAGCAACTGCACTCAAAACAACTGACCCTATAGGTCCTGCGTCTTTGATTGTTATAAGATGGGCCACACCAAAAGTTGGACTGGGGTCAATCGGTATAATCTGGCTCTGCCCAATAGTAAAACTGATGATAGCAACTCGGTTGGGAGTGAGGCGCATAGTGATAATAAGCGTGGGGGTTACCAGATGGATGCTGAACAGGGCAGGAGAATTCCCCCAAATAAGAAAGATTGGCAGCGGATATAATAGGGTTCCACTCTTTATTGGGAGGAGGAAAGGTAACGGATAGACAGCACAAAATTTGAATGAGTTTAAGCATGGGTACGTCATCTTCCAGATATGGATCCATAACAATGTAAATCTCCTGGCGTGGTTTCACTGCAAAAGTCATTGCAATGCACATATCAGCTTCAGTTAGAACACCTGCCTCAATTAACACATGGGCTTCACCTTAAATTGATCAACAGGTGCGGTGAGGGTCTCGTTACACTAAAACCCTGATATTCAAGAACTCTGCCTTCCGCTGCACAATCTTCGCAGTTCCTCTGAACAACTGCAGCACAGTTTCCTTCACTTCTTGATAGGCAATGGAACTGTTTGGAAGGTAATAAGTAGCTTGGTCGATGCTTTCAACATCTAAGGTGGATATTAAAAACTATTCTTTATGCGGATCTGAAGCTCCTTCTACTGCAAACTCAAATCGCTTAAAAAATCTATGATGTTCCCCTTACAATAAAATGGAGGCAGCTTATCAATACAAACCTCCTCAAGAAGCTCCTCCTGCCATTTGTGCACAGAATCCAAGGCAAGTTTGAGCTCCGCATATTCCTTTGGGGCGGTGTGTCATGTAGATCCCCTGTTGAAGCAAGCTGAATACAACATAGCCAGCAACCGAAGAATTTTAACTTATTGTGATTGATCAGTGGGCCCTCTGTAGTGAGCACCACCTTTTTAAATTCAGCAGAATTGTGGAGATACACTGTAAGGTTTTTTCTCAGGGTCAATCCCACTAAGCAATAGAATGGACAATATGGAGAAAGTTGGTCCTTAAAACACACTTAAAAATAAATATAATAATATGGAATAATGGCCCAAATATACTTCTTTATTTTAATGTAATATATTCAGCAGATTCTCGCAGCTCTGCTCTCTCTACACTACTAACAATTCTCCCTTCTAATCTACTCATTAAGCTGATATCTCAGCAACTTCATTTTATACTGACCATTCTGCTTAGTAATTTGTTCTGCTGCATTCTCATTGGTTCTTGCAGAGGTTACTATGGATTAAATTCAAGATCACCTTAATTTAAGTTTATCCACTCATTTATCACCTGATTTGGAGGTGATCCAATATTACTTTTCAACCCAAAATACCTCATCCTAAAGCGCTTGAATAATTATAACTCAATATAAGGCTCAGCGGATTCTACTTATTCTGCCATACAACTTAGATCTTATCATCCAGTCATATCAGAATTGCGACAATGGGAATGATGGGTAGAAAGTGATCTACAGGATGGTAGATGTCAGTGCCATTTTCAAGTTATACTTAATGCTTAACCTGAGTTGATTGGAGATGAGTTCTTTGAATGAGGAGTCTACTTAAACAATGTTTAATTTACTCATTCAGTGCCACTTCATTGTTTGCTTTGCCCGCTTCTGTGGAGATACCAACATTAAACAGAATCATCCACATGCCAGTAATTCAAGGCCTCATAATAGTACTACACTAATGATGTTTAGACTTGAAGGCTTTTATCCAGAATCCAACATTCTAATCCAGTTAATCCTCCTTAATTTGACAAGAATGGGAATTTGCTGTAATTCTTAAAGATGTTTAAGATAACCCTGCATGGAGCCAATGACCTTTAGTAAAGCTACTATCATGATTAATTTTTAGTTGAACAGATTAAAAATTGAATCATGCCCTACTTATTAGAGGTACTTCTGACCTTTGCTGATGTATAAGATGCAATCATTAGAAAATTTGAAGTCCAGAATGTATGGCCACTTGTAAATTTGAATTTATGATTATTCGATTCAATAAGAAAGAAAACATTACCAAGTTCACTAATCGATTTTACCATGAGTCCCAGGTACTGCTGTGTGCTAAAGCCATGGTAACTTTGATGTCAAATTCGCGCTCTAGAATGCCACAAGGGACTATCCCAATTTACACTATTCTTTGCTGATGACTTTTGTATAATATTTGAATACATTATCCATGATTGAATACCCAAAGTTAAGTGAAGTCAAACTTGGGACGCTCAATGTGGAAGTTACAAACAGTTGACCCAAACAGATTAGTAAAGGCAATAAAGGGACCACAGAGTTTTCTCAACTTTAAGGAAATATTGTAAATCGCAATAACCTAGCCAAGTTAACGGGCTGGATCTCTGAAATCAAGGGTCATTATGCATCATCCTGGTCTAAACGACGCCCTGAAGTAAACTTTGTGATCTTTTAAGAAAAAATAATCAGGGGAAAAAACCTCAGCAGCAAAGGGGCATTCTCACCTGCTATCCATCATAAAGTCTTGTCTCAGAATTACAGGGAATATGTAAACCACAGTCATATCAAGAAATTGACAAGGACACCTCAGCTTTAATGCCATAATTGGAAGTCAGCAAGCGGCCATGGATTAATAAGGACAAAAAGATTTTTCTAAATTTTATGCCACAATAATTTCCAAAATCAACCAACGTGGGGATGCTGAGTAATCCCAGGATCTAACCCTCTAATATAAGTAAAGTACATGTCATTAGAGACTCTAAATACTCACTTCCCTGATGTAGGATAACAAATCAAGACTATGATATATCAAGTCAACGCTCCATCAATTCTTGCATTAAAAAAAGTTATATTACTTTATTTCTGTTCTTAAAAATTATTACTCAAGTGGTCAAATTTTGGGTTTAATCTTATTACTGACAGAAGCGCTCTCATGAATGTAAGATCCAGTCAGTTTGTAAAACAAGTGAGGATAACTCCTGATGCGACACTTCAAAAGCAATATGGTGATGTTAAGCCCATGAGTACTATGAGTGAGAGGGAATATAGAGCTTACTTAATGAGAGTCAGATCATTGCTGGTCAGTGCACCTGCTATAGTGTTGACTAAAAGTAACTACTAATTTCTTGTTGGTACTAGCTTCTTTAAGGACTATATTTCAGTTTTAGACTATATAACATTATTACTATCTCAGGACAAATATTACTCCTTTTCAACTCAAATAATAATTTTGGCTAGACTAACTAATATTCTTAGCAATATAATTGTACTTTATATTATTGAGTAGTCCCATCCAGTGTCCAAAAATGGGACACAGAAGCTTCCCCCCAACAACTACCATCACTGAGAAAAAGGATATCTCTCTTAGGTCCTCTAGTAGTTGTGTATTATATCCTGAGAACAATGATTGATGTCCACCAGGATGATCTTAGAGCTACCTGATGGATTATTGGACGAAGCATATTTCCCTTGGCAACAATTGAGGATTGAACCTTTTGTTGATCCTGGAATAATTAAATTGGGTCACCAGGAGATCTATGTGTTACTTATCAACTTAACTGCCTCTAACGTCTCCAATAAGAAAGAAGATCGCATTTGTACATCAACTCAAAACGAAAAGATTCAAGAGGTACATGAGTTTAAAAAATTGGCAAAGTTTGGTTTAACAGAGTCGTAACTATCAAGATGTGTGGTCTAAACTCGTGAACATCTTGATGGACTAACTGACATTCAGAAAGAACAAGTGATGGCTCTCATTCAAAATATGGCCAGACATTTTTGACAGATGATATGACCTTGGATGCGCTGTGGGAACCCAGCACCAAGTGATACTGAGAATACAAGACTCATTCAAAAATGGACAATACAAGGAAGCAAAGCTAGTGATAGGAATGTGCAAAAGGAATTAGAGAAGCTTATACTCCAAGGGATGGTTGTCCCCTCACGCAGCCCATGGGACAGTCTGGTAACATAGTTAAAAAGAAAGATGACTCTAATAGTGTCTTTATTAATTACCAAAATTTGAATAATACAAAGAAAATATGATTTTTATGCTTTAAATCAAATAGATGACGCCTTAGACCAATTAGGAGGGGTCAAATACTTTATGGTCAGACCTCATTAGTTGGTACTGAATGATGACCTGCCTCCCAAAGAACAAGAAAACTTTGTGATACTACCCCTCAGGGATTGTTCCAAATAGCTCAAGTTCTCCAAGAATTTTGCATTGTGAAGGCCACTTTGTAGTAGGCTCTGGATACTATATTGGGAGAGTTTCTGGGATGAGTTCCAGTTTAGTTTACATTAAAAATATAAAAATGTTCTCAAAAACTTTTACCCAACATTTGGCGCATCTGAAAGAGATTTTATGGAGAATAGTTTAAGATCAATGGAAATCAGGCCTAGCATGTGCCGTTCTTTAAGTCTCAAATGGAGTATCTGTGTCACATTGTTGACACTTGAGGAATATAACATCAGCCTCAAAAGGTTTGTGCTATCAACCATATGAGGGAACCCGAAAGTAAGCAAGATATCCAAGTATCTCTTGAAATTTTTAGATATTACCACCAGTTTATACAAGAGTTTGCGTAAATTGCTAAGCCTCTATTGCATCTGTTTTAGCAGGAGTCTCTTTCCAATGGTCTCAAGAATGTAAAGGCTCCTCCACCAGGTTGTGGAAAGCCTTGACTGAAGCCACCATTATGAGATTTCCCAAATTTAACCAGTTATTTATAGTAAAATCTGACGCATCACTCACTGCTATAGGAGCTGTATTGTCTCAAATTGAGAATGACAAGGAAGAGAATTCGTTAACCTACTGCAGTTGTGTATTGGACAAGCATGAACAAAATTACAATATAAAAAAGTAAAAATGATTAGCTATCATGCACACATTTTGACAATATTGAGTTTATCTAAATGAGTTCAGGTTAAAATTTTCACCAACCATGCTTCCTTAAAATAGTTATACAACCTTAATGAACCATAAAGTTTACTGGCATATGATCCCTTAGATATCAGGCATACAACTATGAGATAGTACAACACTCATAACAAACATTTTATAATGCTGATTTTTTGTGACAACCTGTTATAACAGCTCTATTCTCCTTTGAAAACCAACTATCTAAAAAATGAAAACAAAGAAAGTGCTGATGAAAAACTTGCTATTCGCCTCACCTTAGATCTGCTAATTAAAGACTTCTAAATTTGATATAGAATTATGTATTAAATAGTAGGAATGACCAAAAGATTATACCAACGCCTTCAGCTCGTCCAAAACAATTATGAAAATTAATTGCGCATCTGGACTTGAAGGCCTACTTAAGACCAGAAAATTAAAACATATAAGGACATTATTGGTTATCAATGAGTTTCAATATCAAGGACGTTTTGATTAAATTTCACAAATGTCAAGCTCATAATTCTACAAGTCTACAACTGCCTATATGTTAATTAAGCCTATTTGGACCTGGCATATATTGTATATAGATATCATAGGAACTTCCCAATTAGTGTTCTTGATTTTAAATATATATTAGTAGCAATTAATTATCTCATTAAATGAGTCAATGCTTATGCTATTAGATATTTTATAGCAATACTGACTGCTAGATTTATAATGGAATAGATAATACACTTAATAGTTTACCTCAAATTATCCTTTTAAACTATGTTATTAAAATCATATCTTGAGTCAATCCCAAGATAAAGGAATTAATGGCTTTCTGAGTGGTTCCTAACGTTCCCTATCATTAGAAGCTAGTGGATGGTGGAACGTGCCAACATTACCTTAGTGCAAGCTCTATAAAAAGTTTGGCAACGCTTCTCATTCTCAATTGATCATATAAATAACCTCAACTATAGTTTTCAGTATCAGTTAACAAAACGCTACATTATTTTCACTCTTTCAGCATTTTCATTGTTGAAAACCTTCACTATCGCCTTTATTAAATTAGATAATTACAGGTAGTGGAAGGTGAATTGGTAGAGCGTACAGGCACCAGCCTGAAGGTTGTGGGTTTTATTCCCACCCTTTGCACATTGATTGGGGTGCCAGCTGAAGGAAGCTATTAGCAGTTAGTAGGTTTAACAATATGAAAACCTTACCCAAGATGTAACCAGAAAAATTAGAGTCCTGATCCAGAGGTGGAAAAACTTTTTTATGATGGAGTTGACCATGCTCAAGTTTCATGTCTCTACTTTCTTTCTATTTTGGTTTTGTCCATTCCCTTGTTGGCTTGCCTCAAATAAATAAATTAGACTATTACACATAAGGATGAGATTTGACTATCTGAGTACTTTAAGCAGCTTATATAATCCCTGATTAAATAAAGACCAAAAATGATGAGGTCTCTTTTTTTAAGGTTAATAAATCAAAAAGAGAGAGATGATCAACCTAGCTTCACAGTATTGAGCTTTGCAATTGTGATCAAGTCATTCACTAAAATACTTATGGATTTTTCAGAACGTATAAGCTAACTAACTATTTTAAGAACTTTATGTTGTGCTATAATGGATAATGCTGAAGCCTATACAGTTCAATTCTTAGTTGATGAAAGAATAGTTAATCAAGTTCATTCCAAGTTTCTCTGACCTTATCACAAATCTGATGACCATGCTATCAAAGATCAAATGTTAATTCAGTTGAGGAGAGGGAATATTGAAGAATTATTGACTTGTTCTCTGTTTTATGAATTAAATTTGTGAAACATCCTAACTCCATAATTAAATTTTACAAAAAAATTAAAAAACATTGTATCTGACTAAATGGTTCCCTATTTAAATCATTATTTTGGTTAAATATTTACCTTTTTATTTAACTGAGGTAAGCTGACCAGGGGACAGACATTACCAAATATATGTGAAACGAAGAGAATAACTAAGAAATATAAAAATTGGGCACCCCAGGGTACAGAAGTTACCCCTGTTGCCAGCGGGACTGCCAGGTATGGGGGGGTTGGTGCACTACTCCAAGAGAATTTCCCCTGCTATGGAGCAGGTGTGAAGGAAAGGGTCTGTGTGGAGGAACCAGAGTGGGAACCATGATTATATGAGCGCTTTTTGTCTTGGTTTCATATATCTATAGAGCCAGGCTTGGAAGTGCTCTAATAAGTGGACACGGAATCTGTTAATAATCCTATGAATGGTTGGGACCGTGCCCTTGAACGCATCTAATGCAATTTTGTGTGTATTGTCCACATTGCAATTGGTATTATTAGGGAGCAGAGGGTAGATGGGATTGGCCCTTCAATTGTTTTTACCAGATCATAAGAGGAATTGGGGGAAGAGAAGGAGGTTCTTTTAGGAGCCATGGCAGTAACTCACCGCTCATCTACCACGTGAGCTAGTAACTGATCTGAAGAGGTGCTATACTGGGGGCTTGGGATCCCTCCTTCTTCTGTGTGGAGATTGCTAGTTATCCAGCTGGAGGGGCTGGTCCTCTGGACTTATGAAATTTATATTTTAAGCTGGTTTTTTGATTTTAAAATAAAAAATGTAATATCAATTTTGGTAAAATATTGTAGGTCACACTCAATACATAAGTGACACTTCTTATGTTTGAAGATGATATACAAAAAAGGAAAAAAGTGGCATCATTTAAAGGGGGCGATGTTTTATGGTGTTAAGTCCTACTGAGCCAGCTTAGTTTTTGCAAAAATTTATATAGATGCATTCATAGCTTTTGTCAACTTTATGATCCATTAAGCATCTATAAGGTTGTGACATATATCTTTTTAGTCCAGAGAATGGATATACTTCATCACGTTCCAGCAGCTTTGAGTGTTTTCTATTAGTTAAAATTATTGCTTGGCTATTCAATCAAGAAAGATGATATGATGAAGCGATTTTTACATTAAGCTTAGCTTATGTCTTCAGTGATTATATAAAACAAAAAAATTAAACTTAATAAACAAAATAACATTATCATTGATTTTACTATCCTTTCTTTTAGAAATACCTGATTATAAGGCTACAAAATATTAATTTATTAGATATGATCTTTTTTGGGTAATAAAGTGCATATTATTATGATTTTTACTGGCGCATCACAAATGGCTTGTCTTAAATGAAAGTCAAAACCCCTTTGACATGTGCAATCTGCTGTATATTGGTATTAATATTAAAATTTTAACTCATTCAATAGAATTTTTTGATACAAAAACTCTGAGATCTACAAAGGCTATTACTTTAATAAGATTATTTCTATATTAAGAGAAATGTACTTATACCTCTTAGTTTCAACCTAGGAACTTTACAATATTTAAATTCTTCATATAAATTTTAAATAGAAATATACCTTATTTCTAGATATAGTGTATATATAAAATCCTATATTAATAGATTAAATTAAATTGATATTAAAAGAAAATCATTGTTTTTAAGAGATTTCTTTGAGCACATCGATGAATCCCCCCTTGGGTTGGGACCATCTAGTACTAAAAAAAAGAGATATCTTTGAGCTGATAATGGATGCGGACTTTTAGCCCATCAGGAGATTCTTAATAACTTAGTTGGACATATCAAGTTATTAAGAATCTCCTGATGGGCTAAAAGTCCGCATCCATTCTCTCAATCTTTAGAATTGCTATTTTCAGTTTGATGCTTATCTTATATCATATTTTATTAGTAAACATGATGACGACCAATGATTCTAAATTTAATACCATAATGTATATTGTGTGCATAGTTTTTTCTCATTTTATTGCTATCAATATTCTTTAAGTATTGCTCAATATTAGCCACCCCCCTTCCCACCATCATGATAGTATCATAATACTTCCTTACCCCTTTATAAGCCATCAACTTCCCTTATTTAATAAACATTATGCCTTTAACACTTTAATTTGTGCATTTTGTCCCCAAATCGCTTAGTTTTTAAGGATCACCCATCTAAATGAGTCATAACATTATCCAGGTATCATGCCTCATAGATGTTTAGTTTAGTTTAGTTTAGTATAGTATATTAACAAGATATATATACCCTAGTTATCACTAATGATATTTCTATATAGATGGTTATCAATTTTCAAAGAAATTTACCTAAAAGTAAAATCAAATATAGTAGAGTATATAAAGCATAGATAAAAGCTTTTAATCCTTAAGCATATAACAATATTTGTAGCCTTGTACAGCTTCCATGTAGTGTGTTAGAGAGTACACAACATATCATAATATAAGTACCTTAACTAGATTAATTAATCAAAATACTATGAATAAATATATAGAAAATCGGATATGACTTTTAATTTTGAATT
>JAKSZP010000356.1:0-96511 GCA_022478985.1 Massospora cicadina | reverse complement strand
TATAGGAGGTGAGGAGCTAGCCACAGCCAGCCCTGGTTAAGCGCGCGAATTGAGGTTATAAAGGTAGGTGAGAAGGCTATCGCATGGGCCTGGTACCACAGTATTGGGAGGATGAGCGATTTAGCAACTGTAACTCGTCCTGTTAGTCCTGGGGTTCTTCCCTTGAGGGAGGCGACGCGTTTGGATACCCGTTGTAACAGGTTACTTTCCATTGTCTCATTAGCATATCCCCCTGATTCTATCCAGATTCCAAGGTGTTGGACAGGAGTGGTGGTGGGAGGTGTTGCAAAGGGTGATATAATTGGGTTTTTTCTTCGAATGTTGGTGTAGGGTTCTGATGTTGTGGCCCAATTGTTTGTGTATTTGCCTAAGAGGATGATTTCTGTCTTCCTTTTATTGAGTGATGCATTGCTCACCTTGGAGTATTCCTCTAGAGTGTGTTCCAGCTGTTGGGCATCTTCATTGTTTGCTATACCTGCTACGCAGACATCTGCAAAGGCCAGTATCTTGACTGTTGGTTGTCCTTGTGCGGTTATCCCCATGAGACGTGAGTCAGTTACTCGGAGGAGCGGGTCAAAGCTGAAATTGTATAGCAGTGGGCTGAGGGGATCCCCTTGTTTGAGCCCTCTGTGTGGTTTAATCTTGTTTGTTAGGAATCCAGGGCCGCATACAGCCATGGTTGCAGATTCTGTTAGGAGCATCGCCCATTTTATGAATCTTGGTGGGAGTTTGAAGGCATGTAGACATTCTTTTAGGTATGGCCAGCTAACACGGTCATACGCCTTTTCCTAATCCAAGAAGACCAGGGCACCAGTTTCTTTGGATTGGCAATTATTTGCAACAGGGTGAATGTTGTTCCATATTGAACGCCATGGTATAAACCCAAACTGGTTGGGTGATAGGACGTCAGATGCAATTGCGCCTAATCTAGCTGCTAGAATTTTTGTATGAATTTTTGTGTCAGTGTTGGAGAGTGCATTGGGCGCCAGTTGGCCAGGTCCAACTTGTCACCCTTTTTATACAAGGTTATAACGTAGGATTCATGGCCTCCTGGTAATAGGCGTGTTTCCAACAAACTCTGGTTCATTGATGCCAATAGAGAGGGGCGATTTGTTGAAAATATTTTTTGTAAAATTCGTAGGGTATCCCATCAGGCCTGGGCATTTCCTACGTGGTGCATTTTCCGCGAATTGTTTCCCAAAGCTCCTCCCATGTGATAAGGGATAGTATATTGTAATTTGGTGGTGTACTTTGTATCTTGGCAGTTTGAATAAATTCTTAATTTTCTGTGGATCTGTTGGCGTTTCATGATATAATTCGGTGTAATAGCGGTGTACTTCTGCCTTGACCTCCTCAGGGTCAGTTGCCACGGTGCCGTTGGTCTTGTGGACCTGTGTGCATGTGAGCTGGTTTCCGCGGGAGTGGAATTTGTGGAAAAAGTATGTTGAACAGGTTTCGCCCTCCTTTATGAACTTACCTTTGTTCAATACTTTGATTCTGTGTTGGTGTTCAAAGATGAGATTGTTAAGTCAGGCTGAAATTTCTACCCATTTGCGTCCCCAATTAGGGCTATAGCCAGATCTCGGAGTATTTATTTCCAGGTGGTCTAGTTCTGCCAAGGTACGCTTGATTGTGGCTGTGTCCGCGGTGTACTTGCGTGATGCAATATGTCAGGTTTTGTTGATTAAATCTTTTTTGAAATTTTCCCATGTTCCAATGGGATCCGAAGTGAATGGGGCTGTGAATTCTGGGTTTGTAGCCTTGTTTTCAACCCAGTCAGATATCTCAGGCAATCTTATATTTTTCTGGGTGAAGCTTTCTCCAAGGCAACACCTATGTGTGGAATTGGGTTGGTGCTAACTGCACCGTAACTAATTGGTGATCAGAAAAATTGATCTTTTTTGTTGTAAATTTAGAGATTCTTGAGTGGTGGGATTGTGGGATGAGGATGTGGTCAATACGACTCATCAATATGAGCAGTCCCTCACGTATGTTGGGTCTTGTCATATGGGGAAGGATTGGTAAATTGGAAGGAAGAGCATCCTGTAAGCCAAGAGATGCTTCATTGTGCAATATTCAATGTGTCCAGGTGGGTATCCCCTGGGATTAGGCCATTAATCTGTATTGGGGTTATCCCAGCAGTTGAAATCGCCTAACATGACGATATCTGGTGGGAGGGTGAGGGTAGAAATTTTTCAAATTTTTTTCTCTCAGTTGCAATGCATGGTGCGTAGATACATGCTAACAAAATTATTTCATCTTAGCATGTGATTGTTGCTACCAGGACTCAACCGTGCAAGTGTGATGATGAATTTGTAATTTTGAATTTTTGTTGTTTTGGACTATCACCCCACAGTGGGACGTCCATACTGATTGTGATGGTGCAACCCTGGTTGACCATGATTCTTCTTCCCCTTGTAGGCAGTGGGTTTCTTGGATGGCCAAGATGTCTACAAGAGGTTTTCACAGAAATGCCAGCTTTTTGGCTTGGGATGTATGAGCCCTGGCTCCCGCGATATTTAATATCCCTATTGACACTGAGGTGCCCGCGGCGCCTCAGGAGCAGTTGAGAGGACCCTCTGGTCCTATCCCACCGCGGCTCATTTTGGCCATGCTCCGCATCTGTACTCCAACTCTTTCACTGACATTGTTGATTCCCTTGATCTGACCAATGATTTAAGGGAATTGTGGTTTTTTGCATTTGTGTCAACTTTTCCTGCACAGGTCTCATGTCGATTTGATGCGGGTTGTTATTTGGATTTAATATTTTTGAGGTTCAACTTTAGTGAATTGTGCACCACATTTTCACCCAAATTACAGTTGCATTGTTCCTCAGTATGTGCATGACTGATGACTCTTTGTGGCTCAGTCTGATTACTGTGAAAATTTCAACCTGGGCATATTGTTCTGATTGGTTGGTTCGGTGAATATCTGAAATATCCTCCTGAATTTGTCCATGGTTAATGGCGGATTCCGCGTGTGCCACCGCTTCAGCCGCTGCTCTCTTGTGGGCTTTTTGTGCTGCTTTACGCTGTTTACTTGTAACTGGGTCCACGATGGAGTATAGTCTATCTTCACCCCAGCGGAATGGGTGGTGGCCATCAGTCATTTTAGCGAAGTTTTCATTATCTTCATCCATAGCTTCTTCACAAAATCATTTTCCATTAAGCCCTCTTTTACAGGGCATGAATGTTCCTTGTGGCCCAGTGAGCCAAAGTGGTTGCAAATGGGTGGTGCGCGTTCCAGTGTAACTCAGAATGCAGCCAACTGGCCCCCATCTGCAAAGTGAAATTCTGCTGTGCGGGGAATTCTGGATAAATCCTCTTCCACTTCTGGGAAGGGGTTGATTACAGCAATAGCTTTGCCCGTGCACAGGTCGGGCATTAAGCAAAATAGCTGTAATTCAAGTTGTTGGATTTCTCTGTAGGCCACAAGACCTTTGCGGAGCTCCTCCTCGATTATCTTACAAGGAAGGTTGGTGGGGAGTGAGTCAAAGGATATGAACAAAGTTTTTGCTTTGTTCCATCTGGTGCGTGCGGTGCGCACAATTTTTTTGCCCTCAGGGAGGGCAATTTCCACACAGATTTTTGCTGCAGCATCAGCTTCATCGGCTGTTTCAAAACCAATATCAATCCAGCCATGTCCCATGTTGTTGGTGGCTATGTACACCGCGTGAGGGAAAAGTGAGGGCTGTGCCTCACATGTTTTCTCCCACAGGGTTGGTGATTCATCCCCAAGGAAGAGTCTGATCCCGTGTTCCACCTTTGACAAAGGTTGGTTGAATTGAATGTACATGTATTGCGCATGCTTTACAGTAAATACCATAAACCCAGATGGTGTCTGAGTTTGCAATTTATTTGCAGATTGGGTTCCTGGTCCCCCTCCAGGGCGTTTCTTGCCCTTGGTTGCACCGTTAAGCGCGCCGCTTGCCTTGACAATCGCCCATGTTGTATTATTTTTGTTATTAAAGTCGCCCATCTTTCCTGTGTGTGATTATCCAAATTTGCTGTTCAAATCAAATCATAGTAACTAAAGTGATTGTTACGAAAAAGAAAAGCCCTATATCTATAGTTTAAGTATAGAAGTATGATTATATTTTACTAATTTTTTAGAGTTTTATTTTAAAGCTTAAACCTGACAAAGACATATTGATATAAAGATGTTAAGAACATCTAACTTAACACCTATGTTTTAATAAAAAATCCTTTAAATTGACATGGCATGAAGATCAATAAAAGAACAGAAATTGTGCATCAAGAAATGAAGCGGATTTTTTATAATGTGTTATATTGTTTATCTAGTTTTTATTATTATAATGACATTATTATCTAAGTAAACTGATCAGGGGGATAAACATTACCAGAAGCTCAAAACTGAGAAAACAAACCTAAAATAATCTTTGACCGAAATGCTAAAGCGTGCAAAATCTATTAAAGCAAAAATTTAATGAAACTTAACCTGTAGAGAATGGTAAACTGATATCCAACCATGACCAAGGGGAGGGGGGATGGCGCATCTTTGCCATCATTAAAGACATATGACTAAGTACAGCACAAGGCAGATAGCAATCTCATGGAGGCATTAATGAAATGAGGTTCAACATTATTCACCAGGTGGGTTAAAAAGTGAGCCAACCTAATTGCTATAATATTTTCCAGTTCATGTTCATCTTAGATCCAAGTCTCATGGAGGGTGGCAAATGAAGCAATGTTGCTTTAGGTGATTCTTGATTTTGGGCCTAACTTACTAATGGCAAAATATTTTGACCAATTTGTTAGTGGTGTGTATAGCGCAGTGCTTCCATTCTTAGCGGGGATGGGGAAAACAGAAGTGAGGACTGGGGGACCATGCCATTCATCAGCACCATGACCAGATTTGCTACAGCCTTATAAAGCGGAAAACCTTTAGAGGAAAATAATGGCTTGACTGCAAGCTGATGGTCACCTTGGAATGTCTCATCATGTAGTTTAGGGGCATAATGATGAGGGGTTATTGGGCATCATTGTCTTTGGTTAACAATAATCAAGGGTGAAAAGGGGTATCCAAAAAGGAATGTGGCACCGTCTTTGTAACCTCATCCAATAAGCCAAAATTTTTTGTTATAGAAAATTTTGGCTATCTGAATAAGGGTGGGTTTTGGTGGGAGAATTGACTGGTCCTTGGGAACAAATTGGTAGTCCAGTATGAGCCTAATTTTTGTAAGAAAGTGGCGATTGCACAGGTTTACAAAGGCTAAGCACTTAGCTAACAAAGTTTCCTGTTTGACAACAGGAGCGCGATTTGACGTGATAGAATTTCAGGTAAACTGAGACCTTGTTTTCATAAAATATATAGGCAACTGTTGCCTAAAAAACCTTAAATCTTTACTAGTAAGAATTTAGTAAAACCAATAACAAGGTACTTTATTAGTAATATCATCTTCATATATATATATTGTTGAATCATTACAGTTTAAAGCCCACCTTATAGAGATAATTACCATCAGTCACAGACAACCAAGTTTTTCTATCCTCAGCATCAATTTTCTGAAATCTGAGACTAAAGTTTTAAAGGGCAATAGAATTCCCAACTATCATATCTTAGCATCATTTGCCAAAAATAACCTTAACACTATTCATTAAACTAGAGCATTTGCCATCCTATTGTCAGAACATCCATTGACTTGATTCTCAAAGTTGTGGCAATTGCATACTCAGGTATGGTAAAATAAAAGCTATTAAGGATCTTCCCCAATAACTTGTGGAAATATAATCATTATATTAGCCATAATTGATCCCATGATCACCATTTTTGCCAATTCAGAGCTTACTTATTAGATGCCTAAAAGTAATTGGAATAGCTTCAATTGATTGAATGCTAAGTCAGAGCTTCCTCTTTGGATGTCTAAAAGTTCTTGGCACTAATAAATCTATCTGGCATTCATCCTCAATTAATAAAACTAGTATTAAAACATGTTGGAAAAAGCATACCAGGGTTAAAACTCTCAACAAAACCCCTGCTTTTTATCATATTATTTTGTTCCAACATGTCTTTGGATGCAAGCTCCTTTGAAGATTACAAGCTAAGAGTCATGGTCCAGATTAGTCTAGAACATTTTTGTCAGACATTTGCCTCCTATGCTTCATAATAAGAATGCTGTAGTTGAAACTCATCTGAATAGAGGAATTGCTGGGCATTTATGAGTCTGTGACAAGGAGAAGATTGATTTTAATAAAAATAATGATTTAGTCAGCCAAAAAACGCTAGCCAATTCTTGGTGGAACCCTGCAAATTGGCGTAACATTATTTTGAATCTTCTACAAGAAACTAAATCAATAATCAAAAATCGGGTTACTCTGACCATGAAGCAGACCATGGGGCATCCATTGGACGGTGATTCCCTCACTATGCCCAGGTCCATTCAAGCACCTATGCGGGGACCACCCCTTTTATAGGCGTGGCAGGGGTCCCCCAATTTGAAATAATAATTTTAAATAGGGATTGGCTGAAATATATAAAATAGTTACCTCATGGGTATGTCTTGGTCAATAATGATTCCAAATCCATCATTATGTCAAATATATGCGAGTTGCTGAGCCTTGGTAGGCTAGAATTACATATTACATAATTTGGAATTCCCCAAGCTATCTGAATTTCAAGCCTCAATGCTTTAAATATTAATATCAATTTATTATATGGGATTTCTCTCTTTTACCCCCACGCAGTTCATAATAAAAAATCTATAAAATTAAAAACCACTTTATTTACACATTTTCTTTATTTACATATAACTGGTAAGAAACGCTCCTCACCTATATTGTTGGATTTTTGGCTACCAGAACCATCAAGCCTTTTTCCCAGCCCTCAAATCCAACAACAATCACCAACATGGCAGATAGTCCTTGACACCACATCCATGTCCTGAATATGTGTAGACCTTTCCTATATCTACTGCACAGGTTTAAAGTCTGATTAAATATATTGTTAACTAAGATAATAATGATGGGTTGATAATTGTTGGAAATAATTACCTAATGATTTCATCACAAACAATATGCGTAGGTCAATACTGATAGACAGGTGCTGACGCTCTTACCTCTGATAACTGAAAGAACTTATGGACAAAATGAAACCAACCTGCAATTCTTCCACAGGAGTACTATAGAACAACTTTGGACAAGGAAACCTATCCTTTCAACTATAATCCTAAGAGTTGGAGCAAGACAAATAGATAAGATAAAACTATCTATTTTACTATAAGCTTAAGAGCACAATAAAAATGAAAAATAATCCATATACCTTTCATTAAAGTCTATACTACTCTTTTACCAATTAATCATAAAAATATAATAATAAGACCCTAAATTCATGCGACCTATTCTAAGAAATAAAAAAGTAGTAGTGTATAACAACAGCTAGTCAGTCATCTTTTCTATAATTAATTCTACCTCAATCAGGTTTATTCCTAAAACTTCAGTATGGTCTGATGTAAAATAAAAAAGGGCTAGTGTTTGACAAGAGAAGCCAGGCAGTACTTTTTATAATAAATTTTAACCTTAAATGGTTTTCCCAACCCAAATATTTTCTACCTTACCAAGTATATTGTGATTTAAACAAATTAACTTCTGCCACATACTTCAAAAGAAGCAAACCCCAAAGTTAGATGTAATGTCTTTCTACTAATACTAATACTACTTTTTTTATTTAATAAATATAAGTTATATATATATAGAGAAAGGCACCCAACTCTTTTATTGGCACCCAATGAAAATGGCATTTATTTTTGACAAATTTAGTTCTTAAGAGTCATTTAAACAATTATTACTACATCCGCCTAGTCAGATCTTGCTGCTGACTAGGTTTCAACCACTCCTGGGTTAGATATTTAAAGATTGTTCCCCACACCTTTACCTAACCCCACCGGATTACAATCACTAAGTTAGCAACCTAATTAGGTAATGGACCTTTTAACCATTAATATCAGGTCACATTACCTTTTAGTTTAACTTGTAAGTTGTGGCTAATAATAGCGTTGTCAAATCTTCAGCAACTGACAATAAAACCTTATTGACCAGTGACAAACTCCAATTAATCCATGCTAGAGTATTTAGGTATTAATAGTTAAACCAGTGATTGAAAAGTTTTTAAAGATTTTCAGGGAGCATCCTGGCAAAACATTAGTAATCTGGTGGAAGTGATCCAGTGAATTAGTCAATATGGTACTTTAAATCAAACAAAACAAAAATTACCAGATTATTGATAACTCTCATCATACACTGTGGGTTCTTATAATAACTGTCCCCCAGCCAATTAATAGATAAGCCTTATAATTTACCAAGCTAGATAATGTAGGCAATACAAAATCCAAACATATTTGCCCATGTGAACAGATTTCCATTAATAAGATTTTCAGAGGCAAACGCCACTTCTTTTCCATAGCATGAATCACTCAGAATGTTTAAATTTTGATTTTGGAAGAGCTAGATCTTTTTCTCCTTGTTGATGCATCTTTTTAGAACATTCTCATCACCACTGTTCCTCATCTTCTTCTTATATTTGCTTCTGCCTCCTACAAGCGCAATTCCATTGCTACACTCTGCACCAAGACTAGTTTGGTGGTTCTCTCTAAAATAATTTCCTGAATGATTGTTTCCCCCTAGATCAGGGCTCATATGGCTTTGTAACTTACTAGGATCACTCAGTCATTCTTGACAATAAATTCCTTAACACCTGTATTCCCCCAAGTAAGGCTTCTAATATTTTTGATCAGTGTGGAACTTCAAGTTTTTTTCTTACAGCCCTCCACAGCGGACCCAGGTTCAACTTGAGCTGTAATACCAATTGTTCACACTACTATATATTTTTAGCTTTTTTCATAGTGCATCCCCCTTCTCATCAAAAAATAAAAGCGGGGAACACCACAAGATACACTTGATCACATTTTTTTTGAGTTTTCTATATATATATATTCATTCTTTTCATTTTTTTCAAGGATGATCTCCTTATACTTTTTTTCATATAATTTATTTCTATATTTTGTTTCTCTATATTTTTATCATGAAATACTTTTTTGTTTTTTTTTCTATCCAATATTTTTAATATTTACTAAGGACTGATTCACTATATAACCATCATTAATTTTTTTGCATATAGCATCTGTCACTAACTTGGCAATAATATCAAACAGACCTGGTCTTAGGGCATCAAAGCTTTTTATACTTCAAAATCCGTGGATATCACAATAGGCTTCCTATCTCCAATTGGGAACCCTTGAGTGCCAAATAATTTTGATTGTCCTAATTATTTGGTCTAGTTTTTCTTTTCAAAGTAATATTGAATGCCTGTAATTACAATTAAATCATTATGTTTATCAGTCAGTGTAAAGATTGCTTTGAACTCATCCCTGCAGATGATTCTACTGCAGAATAAAAATTGGTTTTAGTAAGTGTTGAGAAATTAACCGGATAAATCCTTCTGATAATATCATAATTAGGGGTTTTGGTTAGTTGGGCGTGATTGCCAGATAATCACCTAGTTTGATACTATTAAATGTTATTTATATTAAACAATTTAGGTTCCAAGAATCTGTGTTCACTTCTGATTTACCATCTAAAGGTCGATTGTGGTAATTTCTAGTGGAAAGCCAATGAATCCATTGCTAAGCATCCAAAATATGTTTCCGCTGCTAATTTTTGACACTGGTGACTCATGCTGAGGATGCTCAAAGTTGTATTTATTGAATAAAATTTCTATATGATTGACTGGCGACTGATGAAAAGGATGGATTGAATTAATTTAATATTTTATAATCAGACAAGCAGAATCTGGGAGGGGATCACTACTATTAATGACTGAGATTTATTAGAAGTGCCATCTTGGATAGTCAAAGGGTTTATTAGGTGAAGTAGCCTATTTTATAAAGAGTCGTTCATTTCAACCAAATAGAGATCTCTCTTTCACTCACTTTCTTATTTATTTAAAGTAGCAAGAGCCACTAAAGTGATAGGAGTGGGACTAAAGATCCCTGACGTTGGCATTAAGCGGTGCACCTGGAGTGGTCGATGCTGCCAGCTTTAATACCTTCCCCTTGTGAGAAACAGGTGTGAACCTGGCCAACTGACCACCAACGACGTTGCCAACTGGCTGTCAACCCTGCAGGATGCAGCATGGGAGTGCCTTGGCCACCCAGGATGGGACAGGACTCACTAGGGCACACCATGTACCCTGGGGCTAAGGTGAAGTCATTGTTCTGCTGTGTTGGTGGGTTGGACGTGGACTCACAGGGGGTTGGTACTCCTATGTAGACGAAATGGCAAAGGGTCAACCAGTCCTCATACTGGTTGGCCTGGCACACTAGCGGAGCCCACAATTAATAATTGTGACAGAGGTGCTCACTACAAGGAGTTTTGTTAGTAGGTTGCCCAAGTAGTTGGAGGACAGGTTAAGAGGTGGTTAGAGCCACTGGTTTGAACCTGACACTTCTTTGAGGGGGCGCTGGGGTTATTGGCCCACTATTGGGGTGGGTCACGCTGAAGGATAACATCTGATTAATTTAGAAATGTTGAGAAATTAATCAGATGGATCCTTCCAATAATATAAGAATTAGGGTTACAGTTAGTCAGGCGTGATTGTCAGCTAATCGCATAGTTCAAATTAATTAATGTTATTCAAATATTAATTTGATTTAGGTTCAGCGGAATCTGCATTTGCCACCAATTTACCATCCAAAGGTCAATTGTGGGAATTTACAACAGAAAGCCAATGAATCCATTTATAAGCATCCAAATATGTTTTCAGCACTAATTTGGAGCACCAAGGACTCATGCTGAGGATGCTCAAAGGTGTATTTATTTAATAAAACTATATACAATTGACTGGAGACTCATGCTGAGGATGGATTGACCTAATTTAATACTTGGTGATCAGAAAAGCAGATTGGGAGGTAATCATTACCATGAAAGACTGAGATTTATTAGAAGTTCCAGCTTAGATAGTCAAAGGGTGTATTAGGTGAAGTAGCCTATAGTATAAAAAGTCGGTCATTCCCTCCAAATAAAGATCTCTCTTTCACCCACTTTCTCATTTATTTAAAGTAGCAAGAGCCAATAAAGTGGATAGTAGTGGGACTAGAGATCTCTAAAATTGGCATGAGGTGACGCGCCTGGAGTGGCCAACGCTGCCAGATCCAATACCTTCCTCTTGTTAGAAACAGGCGAGAACCTGGCCAACTAACCATCAATGACGTTGACAACTGGCTGTCAACCCTGCGTGGTGAAACATGGGAGTGCCTTGGCTCCCAGGATGGGGGTAGGACTCACCGGGGCATGCCCAAATAGGTTGGCAAAGGGTCAGGATGGTGTGGCAGCGTGGGGATGCCTTGGCCACCCAGGATGGGGGTAGGACTTGCCAGGGCACACCACGGACCCTGGGGCTAAGGTGAAGTTGTTGGTCTGCTGTGTTGGTGGTTTGGACGTGGACTCACAGGAGGTTGGTACGCCTATAGAGGCAAAATGGCAAAGGGTCAAATAGACTTCATACTGGTTGGACTGGCGCACTAGCGGTGCCCACAGTCAATTTCATGACAGTAAGGCTCTTTATCCATATAAGAGTTAAAATGGCGTTTTAACTGCACTGTATGATAAAATATACTATACATAATTGTAACTGAAAACAGATAAAATTACTATGCGGAACTTTTCCCCAATACCAATTTTCCCAGTGTCACAGCCAAATTCCATCAGCTCTTTCTACCATTTCATTTTTTATGGATGGTATGGATTGGAAACACTCCTCAAATTTCCATTAATTTGTTTAAACTTTAGTTCATGTAAGAAGTAAAGTTGGTTCCCATTATCACTGAGTAAAACTTGTGGGCATCCATGCTGTATAATTGGTCCAGTCTAAATCTCACAATGCTCATTGCATCTACTATTATCAAGGACTTGGTCTCAACTCATTTATTCAGATGGTCTACTGCAACTATAATATACTTTACTCCCGCATTAGTAACATTCAGGGGTCCCATCACAACTACTGACATCCTGTGCCAAAAATACCATGGCACACTAGCTGGTATCTCATTATGTCTCATAGGACTTGTGGAGCTGACTCTACACAATAGGGTAGATAATCTACTACATTAAAATTGGTCGATTCCAAGTAATAATACTGGCATAGATGATCCATCATTTTTCTTAGGCCACCCTGACCTACAACTTTATGTGCAGCATATCTAATTGCCTAGCATTTTGACTATTTATAAATTAAAAGTAGCTTCTGTCAATTGTATTTATACAACTGTGGATATCATTTTATTATTTTCCATTGATTTTCTCAGCGCGCTTTGAGTCTACTGGGGTTCATACCCATTTATCCTTTGATCAACTTTTGGTATAGTTCATCCGCTTCTCTATTACAACTTGAATGACAGGTAAACTTAAGAACCCCTCAGCGTATTATTATGTTGCTCCCGCCCTTTATACAATTTTTAATCTCAGGATTTCAACTTCAGATCTAATTGATCCAGTAATCGCTCAGGTTTTTTATATGTATACAGCGTAGCAATTAGTAGTTGGATATGGCTTTGAAGTACATTCTGTGCATATACACTCAAAATTGTTTGTAGCATATATAACCATGAGGCATAAAAACTCCATCAAGGTGTAGTTCCTTTCTGCGGTGTCAATGTCTAACTCATATAAGTTATAAGACGCTCATCCCTGGAATCCTCTAATTGACGTAAAATGGATATAATCGCCATTAGTGAGGCATCCATATGAATTATAAATGCCCTAAAAAATCTGGATATATCAGAATGGGATTGACAGCATACTTAACTTCAGAGCTAATCAAAAAATTCTTAGGCCTCCTCCTTTCTTATGAATCCTTTTTTTAGATTTTTCAACAGATGTAATAATGGTTTGGTAATTCTTGCATAAACTTTTATGAATCAGCAATAGTAACAGACCATCCCAGGAAAAGCTTATAAACCCAAACACTCTTCAGAATTGACATCCATATATAAGCCAGTAAAATCTGCTGTTATGGTTGCAATCTATTGAGGTACTATAAAATCTTAAATATTCAAGCTCTTTCTTACAAAAGATAAAATTTTCTCGGCTTTTCATTTAAACTGGATGCCAATAGGTATTTAACCACTTCCTGAAAATGTTAAGATGATCAGTGAACGTCTGACTAAAAACGTGATATCATTCAGATTTACTAAAGCGCTGGACAACTTCAAATTGCTTAAAAGGAAATCCATTGTATTTTGAAAGGTAGAGCCTGTGTTACAAAATCCTTACACCATTTTAGTCAGCTGGTTAGCTCTTGTGCATGATTATTGCATATTCTCTTGGTCTTTTTTAGCAAGTCTATCTGCCAATACCCTAATAACAAATCAGGGTCAAGTAGAATTTAGCTTCCCCTAGACAATCAAGTGTATTGTTTATCCTCAATAGTATATATGAGCTGTCTTAATAATTTTGTTATAATGTGGTAATTAAAATTTATTTTGAGGTGGGTCGACCTTAGGACAAGTATACCAACACTGAGAATGTTTTATAGCCAGTACAGGTTTCAAACTCAAAACTTGCACTAGGGGTGGAAGCAGTTTTACCTGCTCGGCTAACCACACTTAATGTGGTAATTAATTACCACTTAATTTGATATGTCTGTTCTTTAAATAAGGATCATACTAGCCCATGGATTTGAGGATGGCATGAGGAGCCCATTTTCAATTATTTTAATGATTTTTAAAGTAATTAATGTCTCCACTGCTTTAGATCATCCGATTGGTCACATTTGTATCAGCGTAGATTCTCAGGCATCAATCTTATGAACAACATTTTTTATTCATCTAGGCCATGAGCATCCTAGAAAATATCAACTGTTTTTTTAAATAGTACTTCCTCCTGCTTAGTCCAATAATCCATCAAGCTGCTCTCAATTCACTAGTACATGGATATCTTCAGCATTGTCCGCTGTTAATCCCACTTCTGTTAGAATTATATAATAACGAAACTCTAACATTTAAGTTATTGGTTTTAATTGAACACAATAACTTGGTTCTTCACCCCTTCATCAGATTTTACTTGGATTGTCCAGAAGAACTTGAATTTCAACATGGCATGGTATTAAAATTCCCAGAGCAGTCCAGGTCTCCAACCTTTACTTTTTTATGGGTCAACAACTTCTACATATAAATATTTCATTATTTCTAGTGTTAACCCGATGTTAACTACTAATTATGTCCACTCAGAATAATAAATAGCCATTTTTTCTCCAACAGTAACTCAAAGATACTAAAGTATATGTTGGCATTTCTCTGATTTTTCTCCAAACTAACTTTATTGTATGCTATTATGTCATTAATGTAAAATTATTTACAAAATTAATCTACTTGGCCAGCAGAGTTTCTACTTTATATTAATATATTAATGGCATCATTTGCCCCAAAATCGTTAGTGTTCTTCTTAAAATCACATTTGACACCATATTTTCAAAAATACCATTCCAATAAGGAGGTCATAGTTTTTTTAATTTTAAAAAGCCCTTAGGGGCTTCTAGTGAAGGCAACTATAGCAGGATGAAGACCTGGGGTACTTCCCACACCACACTAAGGCTGCAAAAATCAAAGCACCACAAATAAGGGCCCAACTGTGATTGGGTGTAGCTCAAGCTACCCCTAAACTGACATATGCCCGCCCTGTTAAGTACTGGGCAGCTCTTCAGCACCATCCAGGACAGGCGATATGCTTCTCATCCCCCTTGTGGGGGACAAGACCCAATAACCCACAAGTTTAAGGACTCTGAGGGGAATAAGCTGAATCCTTCCCCTTTGTCACCTACTTTTTTAGCGGAGTTATGCTCTCCAGCCCCTTTTTGTCCAGGAAGCCCTAAAGTTCTTTTAGATCAAATGAAATTTTCTTGCATGATCACTTTCCCCACCAGCCAGATCATTCCAACCGTACTGGCAGCTAGCCAAGCTTCAGGCCAACTTGGAAAACTGAAGCATTTCTTTTATAAAGGTGAACCAAAGCGCAGGCAACCAAGATTGCCCTTCTCTTAACCTGGGGTCCACACCTACGCAACCCCAGCTCATAGGGAGACCATTTGACAGGAGCCATGCCTGACTTGTACCCCCTTCCTGCCCATATTCCCCCTCAGGGAGTGGTATACACTTATGAAAACATGTTGGCACAGTCATCACTACCATCCCAAATTTCTTTCAGGCCACTACAGGACTCAACCAAAGTACCTCTCTGGGTTCTGTTGTTAGCTACTCACCCAGTTTTCATCAGCTTTCCCTGGTTGCACCACATGGAGGCCCCAGCTTACCCTAACTAGCTCACCATCATAGTTTTTTCACCACTGCTATGGTGATAGTGGATACCACAAGAAATTGAATTAAAGAGGCAATGCATTGATTGTCCCATAGGATGTTGTAGTATTTGTGTCAGGGAAACTGGAGCGCAGGAGGTCGCTGGAGGGAAAGACACAGGCCAAAGGTGACACAACAAGGCCAAGTGACCCAACAAAACGAAGAGACGTCCTAAACGGTCAGTATTGTGTTTCCAAATAGATCTGTGGAACAAAACGCACACCAAACTGGTCACAATCATCAGGGACATGAGGCCCTGGGAGCTGGGAAGGGTGGCGAAAAATCTAGGGCAAAAGGCAGCAAAATGGGAGGAGGCAGAGCTGACGGAATAGGTGGCAGAGAAGGTGGAGGACTCAGGTACAACAGTAGGGGCAAACCAGAGCGGAAAACGGACTTCAGCCATTGAAAAACTTAGCAGAGTTATATTTATTTGGAAAAACCCAAAATACAGGAAATGTGCCCAAAATCCTAAACTTTATTAGAATGATCGGTTTATCTGAGAAAAGCAAAGCCTTTCTTATCCTGGGACAAAATTTATAGGGGGTTGCTTCATGAAGATTCAAGTGGTTATTGAAATCTGATATGAGCTACAAATTCGTCATTTAAACAAAATCAAGATTTTGCAAATTTGGCTAGAAAACAAAACCTCATACCTTGTGATTTTTTGGGTCTTGAGTTTGATTCCCGCCTTGACTTGTGCCTCAATTAAGCCGTTTTCCTCAGCCCTGGCTGGCAAAGGCAAAACCCATTTTTTGTCAATGACCTTAGATAGGTCATTGGTGACCCTTAGGGGTTCTGGTCTCTGCCCTAAGGGCTTGTTGGACATGGCTTTAGAAGGGCGATAATTCCAGGAAATATGTCACTAGCTGTGACAATTTGGTCTGGTAGTTCCAGATTCTTTTTGATGCTGAAAATCTTGAGAAATTTTCATTTACTTCACCTATCTGGTCAAAACAATCTAATGGATTTTAGATACTAATTATTGCTCATAAATTTAATTCAATTGAAAAAATATTGACATACATCCACTCAGGGTATTGTAATAAAGATTTTACTGAAAGAAGCTTGGCATTAGTCATCATATATAGAGTATGAATTAATTTCATGTATAGATTGGGCAAAGATTCCTTGATCGCACTTTTGGTAATGGAAGTGTATACTTTGTCAAGATTCATCTTGAGAAATTCTTTGAAGCTCTTATAAGTTAATATCTTTTCCGCTAGTTGAAGGGTATAAGGCTGAGCAACCTCTTTTTCAATCTCAGAGGCAACATTTTTGTTTATGTCTAGTTATTGAATTTACTACTTAAGTATACAATCTGATAGAGTGGATCAGATGTACCTTCATCTATAAATAAATTGATAAATCCAATTCATATTTATAAATGTCAGAGGTACAGGATTGATCGCAGTGCTAGATTATCCATATCCTGAATGGTGATTCTTTTCCCTAATTTTGGAATTTTCCTTCTACTATTCCTGAACCAGACTTCTTATCCCTTAGGCTTTTTACTCCAAAATCTTGAGCAGCAAAAGTCCATATTTCCACATTTGTGGCAGTGGTTTTGAAATTTATAGCCCATTTTAGTGTTTCATTTTTGTTTCACATTGCTACTCAATTTTGTAAATCCTTATTTGGCATTGCATACTTCACCATATTCTGACTATTCTTAGCAAGCACATATTTGAAGATTTTATGAGTTGCTTATGTAGATACTAACATTTACTAAATGCTCCACCAACTGCAAAATGGAAGTCTAAGTTGCCAATGGATAAACCTTAACTTGTTCTAAAGCCTCTAAAGGGCCATAGAGCCATCTGCATTGCAATGCAAGAATCAAAGTTTAATAATACTAACACGCCCACCAATATTTGTGCTTCCTGGTAAAACCTGTTGAAGAAAGTGACTAAGGTTTTTCCCTTATTGTATTAGAATATCATGAATTCCTTTTTAAGGCTATCCATCCACTCAGTACTGCTGATCACATCATGTTTGTTTCTTTATTGTCTTTGTAAAATCAATTATCAAAGTTGAGATGTGGCAACAAAAGAATTTGATAATATGTATCCAAGAAGCTCATTACAATTACTGCTTTCTAGCAGTCGCCATATTCAAGAATCAACATTTTTAATGTACATAAGTACACCAGAGCTTTATCCCTAAGAAAATAGGTAATTTTGGAGTATTACAAGATTCTTCTGTTGCTATTGTGAAGGAGGTACATTCCCAATAACCTTACCAATAGAAAAGAGTATCCTTGGTAGTCATCTCCAAAAGTACAGCAAAAATTGTTGGCATATATATCATGGGCTGTATTTTCCCAGCAGAACTTTCTTCATCTACCTCATTGTCAGCTCCATCCGCCTCCATTTGGGCACAATAACACGCATGATTTTCAGATCTCAGTAGTCACTTAAGGATTTTCAATCTATCATCTTGAATCTGGCGAAATATTTCTTGTCATGCTTCTCAAGCAGCTTCTGAAAAATTAATTTTTTGATCATTTCAGTCTTATTCCGCTGTAGTGGGCGACTTTTCCATTCAGATCATTGTTGACCTTTGTGACCTGCTCTATTTCTTCCTCAGCTTTAGTTAATTATACTATTCAAGGTTGTTAAAATTGATTATTATGCCAAACTCAGTGTTTTCTAATTAACCATCTTTAGTTCTGCCTACAAACTTTGGAATTTGTTCTTGTATGAAATATTGCTGATAACTCTAAAGTAATATCTGGCCTGAAAACTCAAATACCCCTCTAGTGAGCACTAAAAGCTTACTTTTCTGGGATTTTAATGCACCAGTTTTGAGTGTGCTTTAAAGTATATTTGACTAAAGGATATAAGTGCGTTGAGAATTATAAGAAGACAATTGTCCTAGTTTAGTTTAACAACAATTATGATAGATCTATACAGCTAGATAGGTGCTGAAGCTATTCCTTCTGGTAACTGGAAAGCACTTCAGGACAAGGGTAACAGTAACTTCACGTCTTCCATGAATGTTTTGGAGAACAACTTTGACAAGTGATAACTATTTTTTCAGTTCTAGTACTAAGAGTTGGCACAGGAAAAAGATATAATAAAAACTATCTCTTCCATTATAGTCACCAGAGCTCAATAACTATTGTATACCTTTTTAAGTGTTTTCCAAAGAAATTTGTATTATACTACTATTCTATACAATTTAAACAAGGAGTATAAATAGTTTGGAATTTGATGCCCAACTCTTCCGTTGGCACCCCATTGAAAATGGCATTTATCACCAATAAATTTTAAGCCTAACAAGTCTCACCAATGATAAATAAAGAATCTGATACCCATCTACATAAGGGGTAGCCACCACCAACAAGATTATGTCCCATCCTGGGTTGGCACAGATTACCGTGACTTAACGCTTTTATCTACCCAGCGGGATTCTTCATAAAGCTAGCAAACTGCTTAGGTGATGGATTAATTGCCCTTAATAGAAGGTTGCATAAATCAGGCTAATCTTCAAGATACTGCCAAGTAGAGCGTTGTCAACGCTCCAGCAACTTTGAAAACACCCTTTATGATTAAAAAACCCTGATTGATTCGCATAAAAATGTAAAGTTGTTATAAATAAAACTATCAACCTATCCACAAACATTGTTGAGGATCAACCCCAATGGCTCATCAATCATCTATCAAAATTTGTCTTGGTAAAATAAGTATAATATATGAAATAAACCCAAATAGTAGCTACTATCTGTAATAACTCCAACTGTGAAGAGAGTGCTTCTAACTTTCCTTAAAAAGACGATTGATAAACTCCATGTGCATGCACCCAATATGGTGCACACAATTTTAGTGCTTATTAAATAGAACCAAGATACTGTCATAAGGAGGTATACTGAGATGTCAACAAAAGGAAGCATAAGGTAGATAGATAAATATACAGATAGGGTAAGCCTTATATTGTAAGGGAGATGACCAACAGAGATATTGGTCATAGTGAAACTAATTAAAAATTGGAATCTAGGCCACAATCAATTTGTTACATTATAATGTCTCTAATCAATTAAAGAGTCCTCCAACCATAGTATTTTTTTATATTTCAAGTAAGCACAAAGCGAGTTTCTGATATCAAACAAATCATTATTAGTAATATTAAACTTTTAAAATTTTATTCCATGTTCAAAAATAATAGAACAAACCAGCATTTCTTAAAGTATAAAGGTAATTTTAACCCAGCTATGTAACATATGGCCCCTATCACACAATTCCTAGGGATTAACTTGGATCTTCTTGGACTTAAACTAAAGATTATTTACATTGTACCTAAGGTCATGGAGGGCGGACAGCATAATTCCTCTGTCATAAACCATATACTCCATACCCTTGTAATCCACTACCACAATTATGTCATTTAACCATGACATTACACTTTCATTCTTTTTAGGCACCACCCCTCCTTCAGGGGCAGCAGACGATGAGAAGTTTTTGTGTTATGGGATAGCTTTATGGCTACAAGTTTTAGTGAGATTGGGACCCGCAGCATCAGGAAAAAGCTTGTGAAACACGGTGATCAAGCCCTGAGCATGAGCGAATTAACAGTATAAGACCTAGCTCTTCTCAGAGGCATCAAATCCCTTCCTAGATACTCAAGCCTTCCTTCTAACCAACGAGAGGTCACAACCCCCGCCATCTAAAACTCTTGTTTACCATCCATAAGATATAACTCTGATGTCTCAGGATGAGACCCCTAAATCTGGGTCAGCTTGCATTCATGAAAAGTTTATAAACTTGAACTTTCCCAGAAGCTCTAAAATTGTATGTGGCATGGCTCACCCTCGTCAGAATACCGTATAGTCCTATTCTCTTTGGTTCTAACTTCTTTCACTGCTGCAGATGAGAATAATCCTGGTGCCCAACATCACCAAATTACCCTCCTTATACTCTGGCCTCACCATCCTCTTCCCATCTGCATCTCTTTGTAGGTCTTCATAGCTGCGTCCAAATTAATGTCTACCTCCTTGTGTACTTTCTTGGTGAACTTGGCAAAGTCCACCACGGCTTCAACCGTGGACTCAAAGATGGGCTTTGGGTTAAAGGAGGGTTTGTAACCATAATTGACGAATAATAGATAACAACCAATTAATGAGTGAAGGGCGTTGTTATAACTAAACTGTGCCAAAGGGAGATGTGAGACTTGGTCCAAGCAGTCAGCTTCAAGATAGAACCACAAATTTTTTTCAAACATTGGTTTACTCGTTCTATCTGAACATCAAATCAGGGGCATAAGTCAGTAGAACATCATGGGCAAATTTGAAGAGACTTTCACAAATTTATTACAAAATACAGATGCAAACTGAGGCCCACAGTCACTTATAATCTCCTGGGGCACCCCATGGTTGGAGAAATTGGGGAAAATATATAGCTTGCTCATCTGAGCCGCCGTTACTGTGGTATGACATGAGATAAAGTTAGGTAAACTGTAAACTGGTCCAACAAAACAATGATAGTGTCATAGCCATCATAAAGGGATAATTCACAATAGTTTTAACTGAGAGGGAACTCCAAGGCCCCTCTGCTTTATTGACTGGTGCTGAGTAGTTGACTGAACATAATCGTCAGATATTCAATTGGGACATAATAATGTTAACATGCTTAATTTATTATGATCATAACAAAGATATCCATGATTTTGCCTCAGGAATATCCTACGCTTATGCAAAGCTTGGGATCTGCAGCCTAGTGAATCCACTTGATAATATTTGGCTATGATAACATGGGATCAGGGGCTTTATTGGTTAAGTCAGATACAATGATAATTGTCAACTTGATGACTAAGGCACATGGGATTTGTTTAAATTTTAAATTTAAATTTATTGTGGGGAAGGCCGACCATGGGACGGACACTTCCAAATATGACTCAGAAGAGACAAAACTTAGTACCAGGGAAGGCACCCCAGAGAAGCGATTCTATCTCTTGTTGCCAGCGGGAACACCACTATGGAAAGGGGAGGGAACGTGTGGAGGGGCCGTAGCCACAACTGAGCACGTGTGGAGGAAGGGGTCTGATTTGATGAACCAGACTGGGAACCAGGAGGAGACCAGCTGTTGGCGACGCGGTGGGAGGTATCCAAACATCCACGCTTGAAAGTGGTCCACCAAATGAGACAGAAATCTGTGGACAGCTTCTGGGAGGGTAGGGGTGGAGCCTGCGATGGCATCTAAGACAATCATGTGGATGGTCCACATGGCGATTGCAACCACTAAAGCACGGAGGGAGGGTGGAAGAGAGGAGGCCATTGATAGAGCAAACATATTTCTTGATAGACTGAAGGGATGCGTTTGATCCTGGCCCAGCAGACGTTGAACTTCGCGCCATATCACTTTAGAGGTAGGGCACTTCTCCAGGCGTTGGAACAGCGTTTCATACTAGCCACACACGACACAGGATGAGTGTAAAGCGTTAGAGCGCTCAGCTGTACGATACACCCGCCTCAGGCAGCGCCACCATGGGAGAGGACTTGAGGCTGCAACAGAGGATGATGTACATATTTCCAGATAGTTTTTTGGGTCTCAATGGAGTAAGGGATGTCCATCATGTCCAGGTAGTCCACCCTGGAGAGGACATGGGGCCGAATGGGGATCACGCCATCATGGATGGGTAGCCCCTGTACCTCTTGTGTGAACTGAGGAGGGGGGCGGCTTCTTTGGGTTGTATGTCCGCTAATACAAATTCTCCACTCAGCGCTCCGCATGGAGAGTAGGATTCGTTTGTAGTGGGTTTTAGTCCCGTGAGGACCTGTGGTCAATGTGTGTGATGCGAGGTATTTCATCAGGGAGTTGGGGTTCAATGGATTGTTGAGGCCCAAGGCGCAGGAGAAGTTGGAGCGGGCTGCGCGGGACCAGTGTTGGGAGGGGAGTGTAGGGGCAGTGACGGCTGCAATCCAGGTGCTCAGGATCTTGGCAGCATGGGCTTTGAAGTCAAGCAGGCCCATGACACCATGAGGATGAGGGCCAAACATGACCTCTAGCCGTACTGGTGGATGGCGGCCTGACCAAAGCCATCCTTGCAGCAAGGCATACAAGGATTTGAAGAAGCTTGGGGAGAAGGGGATGGCGTGGGCTCCGAACCAGACTTTGGAGAGGAGCATAGAGTTGGCTAAAACAACCCTGCCAGTGAGGGAAGTAGGGTGGGCTCTGAGAGAGGCGATTCGCTTCGTCACGTTGTCCAGAATACGGCACTCCATTACTACTGACGCGTATCCACCTGCCTCCATCCACACGCCCAGATGGCGTACCGGTCCTATGGTGGGACGTGGCACAAAGGGGAGCACCAGTGGGGCGGTGTGTGTTGAGTTAGTGGGGCGAGGACGTGGGCGAGCAGATGGTCCAGGTTGGGAACTAATTGCTGGGGTCCAGCAGTTCTGAAACTGACCAAGGAGGATGATTTCGGTTTTGGAAGCGTTCAGTGCCACGTTGCTTACCTGGGAATACTCCTGGATGAGAGCTTCAAGCGCGCGTGCATCTTGATTATTAAACACCCCAACCACACAATCATCTGTGAACGCCATTAGCTTGACTGGGGCTTGGCCTGGCACATGGACCCCAGTGAGGTGGGCGATCACATTTCGCAGTAGTGGGTTAAGGCTGAAGTTGTATAAGAGTGGGCTGAGGGGGTCCCCTTGTCGCAAGCCCCTTTGAGGGCGGACTACTTCCGTTAGGAAGCCAGGGCCACGTACTGCCATTGTTGCAGATCCCGTGAGCAGCATTACTCAGTCGATGAAGCGAGGGGGTAAGCGGAACTTATGGAGGCAGGCCCTGAGGTATTCCCAGTTTACTCTATCATAGGCCTTTTGTTGGTCCAAGAATACAAGTGCCCCAGAGGCTGTGGATTGAAATACATTAGCCACAGAGTGCACTTTATCCCAAATCGACCTTCTGGGGATGCAACCAAATTGTTCTGGGGAGATGGTAGCAGATGCTACAGTCCCTAAACGGAGAGCCATGATTTTTGTTAAAATTTTAGTGTCTGTGTTTGTTAGAGAAATGGGGCGCCAGTTGGCTAAGTCTAGCTTATCCCCTTTCTTGAAGAGTGTGACGGTAAAGGCTTCATGTCCTCCTGGTAGGAGGGGCTAATCCAACAGGCTTTGGTTAAGTGAGGCGAGCAGCAATGGGGATATAAATTTGAAATACTTTTTGTAGAACTCATATGGAATACCATCTGGACCTGGGCATTTTCGGTTTGGCGCACCACGAATGGCTGTCCATAATTTGGTCAGAGTAATAAAATTCATTATTTCCGGGTATTGGAAAACAGTGCGGATGTGGGCTCAGTTGAGAAATTCCGCCACTTCAGCCAGCTGAATTGGATCAGATTGGTACAACTTGGAGTAATACTTTTTGTGTTTTGATTGCCACTTCAGCCAGCATATCTGCAATGGAGTCATCCGATCTTTGCACCTGTGTGCAGGCCACACTCTGGTGTGGTGCGAAATTTTTTTTAAAGAAATGTGCAGTGCACTTGTCACCTTTTGTGATGCATGTGGCCCTTTACTGAACACAAACTCGATGTTTGTGTTGCCTTTCAAGTGCGTTGAGGTGGGCAGCTGCCTCCGCCCACTTCTGGCCCCATGCAGAGCTGTATCCTGTAGCTGGGATGTTGGACTCCAGGTGTGCCAACTCTGCCAGAGTGCGCGAGATAACCACTGATGTGGCTCGTAAGCATCTGGAGGAGAGATGGCGAGAGTGGCGGATAGTGTCATCTTTGAAAGTTGCCCATGTGGAAATGGGGTCTGCGCAAAACGGTGCAAAAAACTTTTTTGCCAAAGTTGCTGCTTCCACCCACGTGGAAAATCCTGGCGACATGAGCTCGGAGGGGCGGATTTTGCACCAATGTGGGGCCTTAGCAGCTGTGACAGGTAGGTGGTAGGTTAGCGAGACCAGTCAATGGTCGGAGAATTCCATTTTTGTTGTTTTGAAGTGGGAGATGTGGGGTTGGAATTTCGCTGGCATTAGGATAAGGTCAATGCAGGTCATGGACCTTAATTGGCCATTGTGGACGTGGGGATGCGTCATGTTTTTGAGCAGCGGGGCATGTTGCAGCAGTGCATCCATTAATCCAAGGGTGGCCTTTAGAACGCGCAGTTCTACGTGGCCCTGGGGGGCGTGGGGTGAGGAAGGCCACCAGTCCGTTGGTGTGTTTAGCCAACAGTTCATGTCGCCTACTAGGAAAGAGTCTGGGGGTAGCAGGAGGGATTTGACCAATGAGAAAAATTCCTGATGCTCGCATGTGCCATTTGGGGCATAGATGTTGACAATTGCGTGCGCTATGTCAGCCCACGAGAAAGTGACAACAAGCACTCGGCCATTTAGGAATGTTTCTGAGGATAAAATTTGAAAAAATTATATTTATAAATTAGCACCCCACAGTGCTTTGACCAAAAGGATAGGGATGGGAGGAGCATTGTTTTCCAAGCTTCCTTAGAACCTCATGGACAGTGGGACTCCTGGATGGCCAGGATATCCACGGGTAAATTATGTTGTAAGAAACACAGTTTCCTAGCCCAGGATGGGGAGGCCTTGAGTCCGGCGATGTTCAACGTCCCTAAAGTGAAGGTTTCCCCCATCGCACCTTAGGTGCAAGGGGGTGGGCACCCGGGCCCACCAGCCTCCTCTAGATCCCCATGGGCCTTTACACCAGTGCGGGTGTTAGCAGCAATGCTATCAGGGTTTTTGTTAATTTTTGCGGAAAGAGATGTGTTGGCTTTAGCCTTCGCTTTTTGTTTTCCCAACGTCAGACGAATTTTTGTGGTGCAAATGAGTTTGGTGCACCGTTGAGCGGGTCAAAAAAATTTTTTTCAGTTGGGATGGGTCCCAAGTTGGTTTTGACTGGAGCTTGGGTGCAACGATTAGGTGAGATCAAATCCCCCATCAGATCCTCAGATTGAGTGGCCCACTTAGCATTGGCTTCCCAATATGATTGGTTGATGGATTCTCAAGTTGTTTCTGCCGCGAAGGTTTCCATGTCCTCCTGGCGTTGTGAGTGTGGGATAGCAGTGGTGGCTTTGGCCGCTTCCTTGGCCGCGGCCCTATGGGCCTGCTTGGCCTTCTTCCGCTCCTGCGGGGAGATGGGCTTTAACAATAGGTAGCAGCCTTGTGCTCCCCATGGGAAAGCCTCCTTGGTGCTTGCAGTTGGTTCGTAGTGCGCCTCTCCGCTGGCCATGGCCACTGAGGGGTGCTCTTGGAATGTGACGCCCTCCTCGGTGGGGCATGCATGTGCCTTATGGATGAACGCGTCACAGTGGGTGCAAATGGGGGGCGCGCTGTCCACAGTCACCTGGAATGGGTGGGTGGTATGCCCTGCGATATCAATAAAAGTGGAGTGCAGGATCTGGGTTAGGTCCTTCGCGATCTCCTCAGTTGGGGTCAGGACTACGATGGCTTTACCAGTGCACAGGTGTGGCATCAGCGTGAAGCATTGCATTTCAAAAGAGTGTATTTCGCTGTATATGGCGAGGCCAAGTTTCAGGTGTTGTTCCAAAATGTCACGTTTTACTGTATAGGCAAAAAGTCAAACATGAGGAAAATTTGGTTTTATTTTGTCCATCTGGTGCATTTGGTTTGATGACCTATTGCCCTTTGGGGAGGTCGACCACTATGCGCACTGCCACAGCCTTGTCTGCTGCCTCTTTGCTTTTGAAACCTAGGTCCAGCCAACCGCGTGACATGGAGTGAGGTGCAATGTACACCGCAGTCAGGAAAATTGTGTGCATATCTTCACAAAATTTTTCCCATAAGGCTGTTTGTTGGATGTCCAGAAACACGTAGACTCTAAATTCTACCGATGAAAGTGGCTGGGAGTGTGGCGTGTTGATGTACTGGTTGCATCATGCTTGCCATGTGAGTATCTCTGGGGAAATAGTGACTGCCAGTTTTTTTAAAATTTTTGTTTATTCCGCCAGTTTCTCCGGGGCGTTATAAACGTTGGAGGCCGCGGGCCTTCCACCTGCTACTCTTACCTTACTTGCCCAACTGCTCCCTGACATGGGCGCAAACTAATCTCCTCCGTGAGATTATCAAACTAGATTCAGTCTTGAATTGAATAGGTTGCAAAAGTGATTGCAACGAGAAAGAAAAGTGGCACATGTGATTTGTTGGTTTATGTCAAGATTAGCTTTTAATGTTGATTAAGTTTTTGATCAAATTAATTACTAATTAGTGGTATGAATCGCCATGGTATGTGCTGCCAAATTCTTGAGAGGAGCATAAGTTCAGTTATTTTCAGAAGCGTCAGAAATTCTGTCATGAGATATTATGAGTTTGACACTGACCCTGAGGCCATGTGAGATGCCCAGAGTTGAAAGGACTGCAGACCCTCAGACAAACTTATTACGTTTTTTCTTGGCTAAGTGCGATTTAGAAATGAGGTGTCATGGGTAAGATGTGGTGAACATCAAACCCTATAAACTATCTCCAAGTTGATACTATAAATTACAATCAATTACCACAAGTTCATAGTTTAATATACAAACTTTTTATATTTCTTTATGTTGTAATAAGTTGAGAATTTACTTGGGATCTGAAGGATCATGGCAGTAAGACTGTAAAAATTTACTCTATGTTGGTTATCAGCTATCAACTCAGTAACCTTTTACCTGCACAGGTTTGATTTCCTCGTGCACTTTGACACGTTGTATATAATGTATTATTCGATAAAAGTATGGAGACTATTATCAATAGTTGAGTTTGAACTATTATTAGGCCCAACGCTTCAGCCAGTACTTCCAATTAAATATTCCGTAAGGCATACTTATAGGGATTTGTTCCATATATTCCTGTCCACCTGATCTTCATCTAGATACTCTGATGACAGTCTCTTTAAGCCCAACACACAGTCGCAGCTATCCCTGATTGTAATTCCTTCATCTCTAGATCCCCACTCAGATCTCTACTCTTCTCTCTGAGAGCTTTCCAATTATTGCCTTCTGCAATAATATCCTTGAGATGTAACATCACAATGGAAGCTGATAGTCTAACTATACACTGAATTGACAATATTAATGTTGGAAATAATAATCTTGGTAATAATAATGTTTTTATTATAGTGAATCCTAGGGAATTATATAGTAGGGGATTGACTGTCTAACCCTTAGTTGACACCTCTTTGATGAAATGGCAGCCATTGCCATTGAATCACTCTCCCTCGTCTTGGCAGCATTAGTCTTCCCCATCCTGGCTAGGATTCCATCATTGGACATCCTCAAGACCTTAAACAGAAAGAGTTGGAAAACATGTCCCTAACGTTTTCCTCTCAATTTAAGTGAACCAACCATGATTGGCTAATGACCTGCTTAGGTAATGGGACTTATTACCCATTATGGTAGATCACTTCACCAACCGATCAATTCACTAGTTGCAGGCGGCATCACTCGCCTTGCAACTAACTATTCATTCCTAATCAGTTGAGATGATACTCAACCAATCCCAATCAGTAACCTGATAGTTAATCACTATCAGTTGCCCCTATTTCATCGGCCACTCCACCCAATGAGATCTTAGGTATTCATCCAGATCGATCCCTGATGGATATGACCAGGTGAATATCCCAAAATCCCGCAATTGTAGTTCCTCCAAAACTTGGGCCAACTGATTTCTGATTTACTTCGCCTTAGGGAATTTTCCCCTAGCGACACCAGGTAATATTGAAGGCTGGGAATATGGGAAAAAATCCCAACAAAGCCATTTTCCAAGTAATGACAGGAGAATATATTTTTGAAGTGTCATTTTCAAGGAGTTTATATCTTGTTTATTATTACCTTCTGCTCTATTGTCTCCATACAATAGATGCTCAAAATTCCAACTAACCCCAGAAAAAAATTTAGCCCATCTGAAGTAGGTCAAAATTTCATCAACTGGCATCACCAATCCTGCGAGAGGGTGGCAACTTGGTTTAACATTGTTGCAAGAAAGGCACTCCTTGGTATAATTTACAACCTGAGCGGAAATTACCTTTCATCCATAAATTTGGTAGATACTCTCCATGTTTTTTCTTTCCCAGGGTTCCGTATATTTATCCAATTGTGATGTTCTTTAAATATCTCTAGGCGAAGTGTCCTTTTGAACCCACAAGCATCCCTTGAACCATATAATATAGTCCTTTACTGGAACCTCTTCGTTATATTAAGCTGATCCAAAGTGAATCTGGAATGAATTTAAGTATTTATGGTTGATAATAACTGAGAAAAGATGCCCTTTCTGAACATACCATAAACTGTTGAATTTTAAACTTTTTACTTCACGCTGGTGCATTTTGCACCCAAAGTCCAACAATAATTCACAGAAGAAGATAAACTCCTTAATGCTAAGCTAAATATGTAGCAGGTTTTATTTAACACTTAATAAATGAAAATTGGAAAAATTTAAATAACAGCAATAAGCGGATTTTTATATGGTTTTATTTTATGAAGTTACATCAGATGATTTAAAAGTAAACCCACTTCTAATGTCATTGCTTAGTATTTAAAAGACTCAAGGATTGAAGAGAAATAGGTATCAAATTAATTATTATCTTTGAGTCTCTATTGGAAACATGGGCGTTATGCCTATCAGAGCTCTCAAATCCCAGCTCACTTCAACGGAACAGCTAATGGAGGGTCAAGAGTAGGTATGACATGTCTGTGAGGCAAATAGTTTTATATATTTGAACCAAACACCTTGAGGGAAAATAGTTTCACCTTGTGAGACCCCCTTCAAGGCTATAAAAGAGAGTATTTGCGGCTTAGGTGCTTTAATTGATTTAAAAGTGGGCTGGGGAGGAACCTCCACTGAACTCCCTGATTTTGACACATAGACAGTGAAATTTGCTTACTAAACTCGTGTATTTTGCCCAAAAGGTAGTAGTAAAAGTGTTACTTTGATTTATGGGTTTCGCCACGAATTAACCTGGGATTCTGGCCAATTTAATTAGTACTAAAATTTGAAACATTAGAGTCACAAGATTGGACAGATAATTGTACAGCAATCACCAAAATTATAGTTGGTGCAGGGGTGGACTCCTCCATACTTGGGACTATTTGTACCCAAAACTTTTTCCCTTAAACGGATAGGCAATTGTATGACATTACCCCTTTAAGAATATTGGGGAAGAATAGGGGCGTAAAAATCGTCCATGTACTCTGTTTATGGTAATAACTGTAGCCAAAGATTTTATAGAATTCTCGTCACCTCCCTTATGTGTGAAAATGAAGGGACCCCCCCCAAAATTAATCCAAGCTTGTCGCTTCTAGGAGTGATGCGGTTATAATAGTACAGGCCCAGGTCCAACACTTTGAATGAAGGTAGGGGGCCCAAAGCTTATTTCCAGTTTATTACACTTTTGTAAACGTTTTAGCTAGTTTGGGATAGCCTCAGATTGAAGCTTAATGGCAAGTTGAGTTGATCTCCTCATAGCTTTCTCAGGTTCCTCAACTTTTAAAGATAAAAATTCTATAGATAAAAGAGCGGGTAACCCTGGTTCCTGACCATGCAAAACATGGAATGGGGATGTTTTAAAGACCAGGTGCTAACTAATCCAGTATGCCATAAGAGCACTGGCTAGGAATCGATCCCAATGAAGTGGATTGGAGAATGCCATCTTACACAGGATTGAAACCAAGGTTCCATTTTCTCTCTCATCGGTCCCTTTGGTAGAGGGATTATATGGAGCTTAGAAGAGTTTTTGGGCTCCCATGGAGGTAGCCAGGATTTTTACTACTATGGAAGTGAAGTTCATTCCATTGCCACAAAGTAGTACTTAGGGACGGCCATGACTAAGATGTTGCGATGTAAAAACGTGTCAGTGGCCTTTGCAGTTTGGGCTGGGAGAGTTATGGCTTCATTCCACTAAGTGAAATGGTCAATGCCTACTAGTATATATTTGTTTTCACTGGTAATCTGCGGGATGGGACCTACCACGTACAGGCTGATGGTATAGAAAGGTAGTTGGGGTTAGTTAGTTGCATTTGGTATCTAGTATTGAAACTAGACTGCATTTTTTCACGTAAGGTAGGCTTCCAAAACATCAACAATAGTTTTCATAATACCTTCCCAATAGTAACACTCCCTAATTTATAATAGGTTTCCTTTGCTCCCCCTTGACCTAGGGTAGAGTGAGCTTCCAAGATAGCAGGTATGCGTTCTGAGGGCCGAAGGTAAGGCAGCCGCTTTGCACCCATCTTCTTATACAACTTACCGCTCTCCATTTTTGAGTTGCGGAAGTGCTGGGCTAACATTTTTTGGACAGGCACATAAAATCCTCCCAGTCACTGGGGGTCATTAAGAGGCCATATAACCTTTCCGCCTCACTATTATTCAAGTGTAGGACTGGAAGCCGAGTTATCCATCCACATTAATGTGATGGGTTCTAGCACGGTGTTCAATTTTAATGTCATAATTCTGGAGCTTTAGAGCCTAGCGTGCTAACTGGCCATTAGTATCCTTCATATTCTGTACTATTTCAACGAAGCCTGATCCATAACCATAGTGAAGGTGGTCCCATACAAAAAGGGAGGTAGTGTTTCACAGCTAACAGAATGGCAAGACACCCATTCTCCATGACGCTATAGTTGCACTCCACCTTAGACAGCATCTTACTAAAGTATGATACGGGATGATATACCCTGTTTTTATCCAGTTGAGCCAAGATGGCCCCGACAGCATAGTCTGAGTCTTTGGTAAAAAATATAAGAGGTTTACTAAAGTCTGGGTGCCAAAGGATAGGCTTTGTTTCAGCAGTTGCTTTAGGGTTTTAAAAGAGGCCTTCTGTTCCTCATTCCAATGGAATGGAGTGTTCTTCTTTAATAGGCGGATAAGAGGCTCGCTGAGCTGAGCGAAATCTAAGATGAACTGATGGTAATACCCCATCATGCCCAGAAATACCTGAATATCTTGTATATTCTTAGGGGAGGCATTTTTGATATGGCTTAAACCTTATCTTGTAAGGGTTAGATTCTTTCTTTGGAAATGACATGTCCAATGAAATTTATGAATTCTGAAAAAAGTGCACTTGAAGGGTTTTAATTTTTTGTTAGATTTGTGCAAGAGTTGAAACACTACCTTCTGATGATTCATCTGTTCGTTGAAGATCTTTTAAAACACAGTAATGTCATTGAGATAGACGATGACAACTTAACTTCAGGCTCTGCAAGATATGGTCCATTGCTAACTGAGAAATTCCAGTACATTGCACATCCCTTGAGGAAGTTGGGTGGGTTGCAAAAACCTTCACTGAAAATGAGAGCACATTTCTCTTGATCTTGAGGAGAAAGGTCCATTTGCCAATAGCTGATAGCCAAGTCCATGGTGGAGAAAAAGTTAGAGCCAGAGAGCTGGGATAAGGCGTCGTCAATGTGGGAGATAGGATAACTATCCTTTTTTTGTGAGATTATTCAGTTTACGGTAATCCATAACTATCCAAAGACCTCCGTTTTTCTTTTTAATTTAGCAAGAGTGGGGGATACTAAGGGATTTGTGAGGTTACCAGTACCCCAGCGTTTAGTAACTGCTTGAGCTCAGTCCTCAATTTTACTTTCTTTTCAACCTTTGAATTGCAATAATGTTAGACCAGATGGGACGGGCATCACTCACATCAATAGAGTTGTTCCAGTCCTTCATATGGCCATAGTCGTTATCTGACTTGGAGAATATGTCTTAATATCCTTCCAATAAAGTGTGGACCTTTCTAAGCTCATCTGGGGTCAGCTCATATGAGATATGGACAAAAGGTAAAATACATAACAGGTTATCCGTTGGCAATCCCAACTCATCATAGAGCCAATGAAGCGGATACAATCAATGTCTTCTATAGGGACCAACAAGCCTCTGCCAAGCTTCTGGTGTTTCCTTATAACCGTTTCCTTTCCGGTTATATTCTCCAACAGAATATTAATAGGCCTCTGATAGGCTGGATCTAGTATCCCAGTCAATACCCGAGGATACAAATGTCTAACGCCCTCAAGACTTACAAGGTGCAACAAGCAGTGGTGTGGGATTTTGAGCATGATCTTTGTGTCAAACACTCATTGTTCACTAGGCTTAATTAGACCTCTTCTGCAGCATAGAAAGGGATACCGTCACTAGATTAGTGAATTAAGCAACTTTTTTGTTATTTAGCCTTGAGGTAGTATAGTGTAAAGGCAAAGCGGAAAAGGGGTAATCAACCAAGCAAGTTTATTCATTCTTTCTGGGATTTTTATGAATAAGACTATAGGGACTTAGTAGTTGAGTAATGTGAGGAAACCTTGCTTCATGCTAATTATTCCCTCTTACTCAATCATAAACTGGGTACCTATGAGCATATCATAGGTGTTGTTGTCCATAGCCACTGCTGGGGCCGATAAGATGAGTTTCCTAAGTCAAATGGGAAGGGAAGAGTATGCCCTAATGGCACAGGTGTTGTTTGATCATGCTGTTCCAAATTCTTGGTCTTACTTCAAGTCAGACGCAAGCTTGAATTTTTTATCAACTTAGAGGAGATTACGTTCACTGTAGAGCCAGTATCCAGGATGGCCATCAAACGGACTTTTTTCTGACCACTTCAACCTTGGTGAGGTTCCTCCAAAGTTAGGAGACAGAGCATGACCTTCTTGAGCTGGAAGGTGGAGGTTAGCTATGAGCGGTCCCAGGGTATTTTTCCAGGATGGATTTCATGGTATGGACCTGCTGAAGAAGCAAAATTAAGCCAGCCTAGAACTGATTAGCATCGCTGGCAGTATCAATACCTTTGGGACACCCTAGAACTTGGCTGAGGAATATGTCTTCAGGTAGGGTGATCTCATCTACTCCTTCAGGGTTCAGTCAATTCTTATACCTACTTCAGCTGAGTTTCTATAACATATTAACTAACTTCCTCATAAACCCCCTTCAGACTCATCATCAGAAAGGTTGTTCACACACATTAGGTGAACGCTAGAAGGGCAGGTGAAAGAGATAGCCATATATTTAGTGCTGTAAGGCCATCCGCAGAGATGATCATTGGAGGAGCATGAAGATTAACATGAGCAGCCTTGTCCTTGAGCCCATGGTTGTTGGGAGCAACTGTCACCGGAGAGAGAGGTTTGGGCTTCCTCATGGCTACAGTTTTTTGGATTAGAATTGTCTGGATGAGATTGCGTCGTTGAGGGGGATACTTTAACTACGTCAGCTTTGGGTTAATCAGAGTGTGGAAGCCTTGTGGGGAACCAGGTGGTTTATCTTCAGCGAAATTGTCCTTAAACCCATTGTTGGTGGTGGCGAATTTCATCTGAGAGAGGGGTTTAGGCTTAGGAGCAGGCTTTTTTGGACCACATGGAGAGATTTATTGAATGGCTCAAGTGATCTTGGTGGCAATGTGGGGGCAGGGGCGCTGCCCCACTGAAGAATGCATTCTGAATTAATAACTTGAGAACCTCAGATTGGCTGGCGGAGAAAGATCAGGTTTGAGATGCACCTCAAGTGCTGAGCTCAGAGTAGTAACCAGCATAGGGATCAACAAAGCCTCCTTTGGTGTGGCTTCAGTTGAGAACTCCTCAATGGTTTGAACCTGGGTGTTCACCACAGCCTTACTTGCTGTCGCACAGTTATGAAGATCAGCAACGTCTAACAAGGCCTCTTTTAGGTCATGTACGTTCTTAAAGTTACGATTCACTGAGATGCTATGCCGAGCTAAAGAAAGTTAGGATGCTAACCAAGTAAACATGGCCACAATATCATCATCGAGGTTTAGCATGTTAGACGCTGACAACCTCTGATTAGCGAGGTAAAATAGCTCAGCAAAGGCAGTGATCCGTTCGCCTTCATGTATACTAAAATGCATAAAGGTTTGTTTTTCCATGGTTAGACTCCGCTTGGAGCCAAATTCAGCTATAAGAGCTTCCTTAACCAAAGCCTAGGTGCGTATAGTATCTATATAAGGGACCATAATTTCTTGGGCCTGGCGACTTAAATGAAGAAGGATGTGCTTGACTTCTGATGGTCAGTCGCCCCTTCCATGGCTGCTTCATAAATGTATAAGAATGAAACAATTCTACCCTCTCCAGGGGTGTACTTGTCTTTAAAGGGACATTTAATAGGGCGCTGTTTGAGCTTTTTAAACTAGGGATGAAGCGCTGGATATTTGTTGTTCAAAAGCAACTAGCTAGAATTCAAAGGCAGCATGGAGGTCGTGAGGGTTAATTTACACCAACACCCTCCATTTTGATAAAGTGTTTTGTGGTGTAATACCCTCTGTAGTGAGCACTATTTGTTAAAATTTTAGGCTTTTTACTGCTCACTCGTGCGTTTGGCACCAAATTCCAACAATAACTCAGGAGAAGTTAAACTTCCTACTGGTAAGTTAAATATGTTATAAGGGTTTTTCGACAACTAAATAATAGAAATTGGGATTCTGTTAATGACACCAATAAGTGATTTTTATATGGTTTTATTTAATGAGATGATGCTGGTTGAAGTAGAGCAAGCCCTCTTTCAATGTCATTGCTTAGTGTTTAAAATGACTTGGGGCTTGAAGTGCAATAGGTATCAAATTCATTATTATCTTTGAGCCTAAATAAGAAACATGGGTGTTTGACCTATCAGAGCTCTCAAATCCTGACTCGCTTCGATGGAACAGCCAATGGAAGGTCAAGAGTAGGTATGACATGTCTGTGAGGAAAAGATTTTATATAAATTGACTAAACACCTTGAGGGAATCAGTTTTATCTTGTGAGATCCCCTTCAAGGCTATAAAAGAGGGTGTTTGCGGCTTAGGTGTTTAAATTGATTTAGAAGTGGGTTGGGGAGGAACCTCCAATGGACTTTCCTGATTCCGCCACATAGACAGTAAAGTTCACTTACTAAACTCATACTAATTGCCTGAGAAGTATTAGTAAAAGTGCTACCATGATTTATGGGTTTCACTGGCAATTGACCAGGGTAATTTGGCCAATTTAATCAGAATTAAAATTTGAAACATTATTGTTACGTGATTGGACAGATAATTATCTGGCAAGCACCAAATTATATTGGGTGTGGGGGTGGACTCTTTCATTATTGAGACTATTTGCACCCAAAACATTCTTTTCCTTTAAGCAACAGACATTTGTACGACATAATTCTCTAGATTTTCTGGAGAGCAAGCACTGGAACGCATACTTGCATGATTTTTGCTTAGATACAATATTCCCTGAGAGAATTACCATTAGATTGTTATGCAACTCCAATTCCACAAAGTCATGAACTAACTCAAGGCTTCAGCTCAAAGCACCAGCTAAGCCATTCTCCCTGCCTTTCGTGAACATATAAGAGAACACAAATTGGGCAAGGGTCTCATGCCAGCAAGATTTTTGGGGGGTCAGGACATGAGGGGATCAGTAGTACAACATAGCCATATGCTCAGTAAAAAATATGAAATGGTCAGGAAGAACCATGAAGATGAAGGCGCCAATATGTCAGTGCTTCCATTGCTGCCAAAAGTTCCATATTATAAACAGCATAAACCTTCTAGGAAAAGACATTTTATGGGAAATTATCCTACAGGATGCTCCAATCCTTCTTTGCCCACATTTAACAGAGTTGCATTAATAGTGAAGCTGGAAGCATCGCTAGACCTTATAAACTCCCTCTAAGGATCCACGTGATGGAGAATTGACGTGAAAATTAAAGTGAAAATTCACAGCCAGGAAGTTATCCTCTATTGTAGAGGACCACTGAAGAGTTATCGCCCAGCTGTCTCTATATAAAGGTGTCACTCCTCTGAAAGATTCAGCGTGATCTACTTAGGGAAGGTAAAAGTCCCCTAAAAACACCTAATTCTTTAAAGAGGTGGGAATGTGATGATCCTGATTTTTCTTCTCCTTGTCTGGAGTGATTATGTATTCTTTATAAAAACTATGTTGTCCAAAAAGGTGATTTGGGACTAAAATCTAAACATTTGTGAATCTTCAGTGTCAAGTTCACTGATCTCAAATGCTCCACTAACTACCACAGGTAAATATCAGGGGATGTTTAATTGAGTTAGAAAACCAAAATCTCATCCATGTAGTAGACAGAGCATAACCCAAACAACTCACCCTAGCACATTATAACAACAATGGAAAATTGCAGGTGCATTCTTGAGCCCAAAAGAAATGACCCAAAATTTGTAGATCATCTTTCTGGTACAGAATGCCGTGAGCCATTACTGACCCTTTTTGGTCAAATATGTTTAAAGGCGTTCAAGCAATCCAGCTCAGAGAAAACTTTGGCTTTCTACACATTGCAGCCAATTTGTGCCTTCAGAGTAATAGGATGCAGATCAGGTATAGTAACAGTAATAAAATTACCTTAATATATGCAAGGGCGTACGTTCATCGACTTTTCACAAAGAATAACGTTGAGCATACTGGAGAAAAATTTTGAAAAAATATTCCATTAGAAAATTTCTCTGTGACCCAAACATCTAATGACTCTTCTCGCAAAGTCAAAGGGTAAATGGGGGAAGAGATGTGAACCATGTCAATTGTGAGTTAAAAAATCACAGAAACTCCAAGTGTTCCATAGAAATTTTACTGAAGATGCATCAAATGAAAGCTCCAAACCACAAAATAGAGGAGTAGTGGTGATTAAGGAGTGGTAATCACCAGAGGCGCAATACTAAGAATTTTTACTTTGGGCAAATTTTGACAAGTCACTAAGAGTGCTATCATCTGACATGGGAATGATAAATACATGACTACTCCCCAAAAATAAAGTTAATTAACGGCGTTAAAATTGGTTTTGACATAACTTTTTTCATCAACCTACTCCAAAGATAATTGGGTACAGAAAGTTTTTGACGCCCAAGAATTGGTCAGCCAAATGAAACATGCCAACTTAATAATAAACCAGACCTTGAAATCTCAAAGGCGAGGAACTCTAAGAGGCCCCTTCCCTAACCATACCACTTGGCAAGTAGCGTAACCCAAAGTAGTTAGTTATGTCCAGATCAATAAAAATCTAAAAGGCCCCAGTAAATACTAAAATTGTTGCCTCAAACTTCTTTTAATGGGAAGAAAGAGTGTATGAAAGCAAAGAATATCCAGAACATTCATTATTAATGCAGTTAACGCTGCAAAAACAAGGTGGGATCAACTTCAGGCAAAATAATGTTCTCAGGTATGTCTTCCTCACAAAGAAGCGAGCGTGATATTCGCCACTCTGATGACTAATGGGACATACACAGCATCATTTTTTTGAAAAATCACACCTGTCACTATATCTTTATATAAAAGTTTATCCACCTCCTGAGTGCAGCTCACATGTGAGGGGCCAGAAGAGGATTTTCAGAGATGATATAGTATACTGATATTGCCTCTGAACGCCTCAACAAGAAACTAAATGAGGATCATTTTATATAATTTTCTGTTAAAAACGGCGTTTTTGTTTGCAGACGCACCATACCTGACGTGATATCAATCTGTGCATTATTATCCATCACCAATATGGCGATACTCCATTCTGCTGTAAGTCTACATCATTCTTGGAATGCAGTTACAGAATGAGGCTTTTATTCAATGTAGGTATAATTGGAAATTAGGGCTAGACCCCTACCAACTTTTGGGTTTCCCCATAAGTAATAGCGTGGTACTGGAAGGTGCTGCAATTTTTAATAGAAAACTAGACTTCTGAGAACAGTGTTTATAGGGGTTTCCACCGGTGAAAATTGTGACTATATATCTGCACATTTAATTAATATATTGACCTCAGGCCCTGCCAACCCTAACGGTTTCCCTGAAAGGTATAAAGCAACAGAAGATGCCAATTGCAACTTGGTATCCAACTTTTTGGAAGCAGTATCTATAGGAATGCCAATGGTTAAACCTTTGCTTCCAAATATATGATAAAATTTGATTAATCTAAACATCTCAAGCCCCTGATGACCCTTGACTCTTTAAAAAAGATAGGTAGGGAATTAAGAGACGCCACCAGTTGCAAAAAAAAATTGGGTTTCCAAGGCCTGTATTTATAGGGTCATTGTTGGTGAAACACCCTAAGCCAAATTAACAGAACCACCTTTGGTTGGGGCAGGGAACCATAAAAAAAACCAATCACAGGATGGGATGAGGCAAGCGGAGCCCGCCATCTCTGATTGTCCACTGACCAGCTGATTACAGCTTTTATGAATAATGTCGCTTTAAAGATCAGGAACAGTAAGCCCAGGACCCAACAGGATTCTTATAAATAGGGCCCTTATAGGCACCCAAATTGACTGGGTGCAAATGACCCATGGAAAGTTTAAATGCAGAGAGCATGGTTTGCCAAGATTTCAAAAACGCTTAAATTCTTCTATCACCTCATCCATCATAGACACAATTTCCCAAACCTAAATACACAGGCAGGAGCCCAGAGTAAAAGAAGACGCAGCCACACAATTGCCAAGAGAAGGTGAGCGAGGGCTGCTTATACCACAATTTATATAAGTTTTAAAAATAAAAGCTTGAACAACAGGACCTCAAATGATCCAAAGCCATCAAGTACTTGTGAGAAGGGCGGGAGTCACACCGCAAGCATTAAAAAGAGAAACACTGAGCAGTCAAACTTCCAAAAAAATGATAAAGACATGGGTAGAAGAATTAGAACCACAGTGCATAGCCAACGAACTCTATCTTCACTAGGAGAATACTACATGAAATAAAATACAACGAGAAAATTTAAGGGTTAGTCATCTAATGTGCATTGAATATCTCTAGCTACCGTAAGAAAGATTATTTATAACCCCATGTGCATGCACTCAATATATTGCACAGAATTTCAGTTCTAGATAAATTAAACCCAGGTTACCGTCATAAGGAGATATTTCTTGGGCCATCAAAAGGAATTATAAAGATAGATATATATATAGGTAAAGTCCATTACTGTAAGTAAATTAATCAACACAGAATTGTTGGATAAAAGATAATTTAATGAAATTGGGAATCTAGACCTCAATTAGTCTGATGGGATTTAGATGACTTTAGCCAATAGAAAGAGGCCTCACTCTTGGTAATTTCATATCTTAGTAAGCACAAACTTGAGACTTTGATATCAGTTGCACCCATTGTTATTTGCAATGATAAATTTGTAACAAATTTGATCCACATTCAAATTTTGAACCTAACGACCATCGTCATTTAAACTATAGCATATAATCTTTAACCCTCTCAATGTAACATCTGTGCCCCCAACATCCGATTCATAAGGATTAAATGGTCCTGTATGGCATAGCATAGCGTTTATCTACAGTGTAGCTATGGTCAGGGAGGGCAGTCAACTTTATTCTCTGGCTTGACTGATCTCCTCCTTATCCTTGTGATCCACTCCCACAATTATGTCACTTAACCATGACACCAACAACCACTATATTTTCTTTTTTAATCAACCACCAGCAGATAAGCCAGATAGTACATTAAAATCCATTAAAGATGGATAGTGTAGGCATTACAAAAACTTAACAAAAGCTCATGAGATTGCAAAATTAAAGGTAAGAACCATATTTGTCATTGGTAATAAGAAATTCACCAACGAATTTCATTGATAGTGATCAACTTTAATCCAGGCCTACTGGGTCAAAATGAAAATGTTGTGATTTCATTAAATGGACTCCAGGACTGCCAGTTAATTTCTCATAGGATAAGGAACTCTTTGCACTGCCCACGCAGCAAAAAAGAATTTCTTATCATACAATCTTGCCTAAAGGCCCCTAGCCTAGACAGTATCCTGTTTATAGTGTTTCTAGTGTATCTTTTAATGGTCAATCAGTCCTCCAGCCCCTTTTCGTGACCTACTTGGCAGAAGGGGGACTTAATTGACTCAAGAGGCTCAAATATGACCCTCATACATATAAAAGTGGGTCAAGAGGCCCACCTAAATGACGATTATATCACTGGTAAACACTGACTAAGATTTTTTACTAAACTCAAAACAAATTACATGACAATGTGAGAGGCGCCCCACCACAAAACTAAATCAGCATGGATTTATCCCAGGGAAATTTCTTTGGAACAACAAGCTTCTCATGACTCTGCCAGCTAACTCTCTTCAAACCCGCATGTTTGTGGTGCTATTTAATATGGAAAAAGCATACAAATTTTAAATGAAAGTATCTTGACGCCTCCCAAACCTGCCTGCCACATCCCAAATGTATGGTTGCCAAGGGAAGTCACTGATAGTTGCAAGATTCTGAGTGCAGGGCTTTGAAGTACGCAAATTTGGATGAGACTTTGTCCATTGTAATAAAATTAAAGCTTTATAAAAAAGAAGCCAATATTACGCTGAAAAAGTACATTATTTGAAAAATAAGTTTGTGCTACCTATAAAAAGATTGAAAACCTAAGATGGTATATTAATACTGGGAAGAATGTAGAGTAATTATCTAAGCAATCACAATTCCCAAGTGATTAAACTACCATCTCGTCCCACATGTAAACTCTGCTGAACTTCTTGATCTAATTATATTTTTTTATAGCATTAGTTAAATTGGTATCAACCTCAAACAGGAACTCTTATAACAGTCCTGGTATAGCGGTATAGCTTGCTATATTCCAGTATGAACAGCTGATTAGTTTATTGTGATCGTTGGGCCATTGATAATGAAGTCATACAAGAGTGGCCTTAAATTAAGAGTAATTTATATTAATAAAAAGATGCGCATTAGCCAAATTTGGAACAATTCAATTGATACTCCAACACAAAGTCTAATATAATGACGTGGTATTAAACTTAATTTGAGACTTATTGGGCTAAATGAGCAGCTTGGAAGTCAAGTCCTGCATACTAAGATATGTTGATCTTCTCATTGGACAAGGCTTCCACCTTGCATAGGGAGAATCCTGAAAGAGCCCCAATCAAGCCTTGTCCAAGAGGAAGTAAGTCTTCGTTCCTGAAGAAATAATTGCCTCTATACTGTTAAAATATTTTCAATATATTTTGTTATTATTTTACTTGTGCATCTCTCTTCAGGACTCAGAAATGTTCATCAGATGGTAGTCATTCTATAGCTGAGCCTGATTGTTTAATTTAATAGATGGAAGAGATCTCAAGATATAATACAGTTGAACTTGACAGCCTTTGAATTATTGTGGAATGAATTTTGGTGCAAACAAATAATCTGGAATTAAAGCTTAACTTAATCTTATGCAAACTTTTTCAATTAGGTGAGTAAACCTTTTGACATGAAGTTGCTCCCTGAGAAAATAAAGAGGATTGATTTGTTATCTTCATGTTAGATCAAAGGAACTATTGGTCCCAGCCTCAATCTCAGTGTGCTTTTCTTCAATATTGATGGCGAAAAACTAACTTGAGATCTGCACTAGAGCGGTTTTCTTGGTTGACGCTCAATTTTCTTTAGATATCCTAAGTGAGGTTGTTGTCAACTTTTGTGGTACCTCTCAGAAGGTGGCATCCTTACAGCTGAAGGTATTTGCAAGTACATCATAAGAAATTCAAGCATGAAAGTTGAGGTCAACAGAGACTTGAGTTCAGAGGTGGGAGAACCTCATGCTTAATGTAGTTGATGGCGTGGTGTTTCATCTTGGTGCAATCCGCGGGTCACAGCTTGTATGGGATGAAAACATTGTTTTCAACTTTGGGGACAAAACCAGATTTTAGGTAAATGCTCAGTGGGCGGTGAATTGCTGGTTTAACAACTGTTTTCCTTATTGAGGTTAGTTTACAGCTTAAGATACTAACAATTTATTCCTCAGTCTTAGATCGCAGGACACTTTAATTATTTGAGGACAATGTTTTGTCAGCAACAGCGTTATCCCAAGTTGATAGCGAGCCAGGCAAGCTTAAAATTTCTTTTAGCAATATTTGGCCCAATCTTTAAAGGTGAGATATTGGAATCATTGGGTGACAGACTTGCCAGCAAGAAGTCATCTAGCTTGTCACCACTTGCTCAAAGGTAAGTCTCAAGTATTTTTCTAGTGCTTTTGGTGCATCTTCATGATAAGTGTTTATAAGGCTTTCCCGATGGTTCTTGAGTTTGATTCAATAGTCAAGTTTGGAACCTAGTTCTTGACTTTTTCCACTTTGAAAGCTTTGATGGTTCATTTAATTTTTGTTTACTGAGTTTGGTTTATCATTCGGCACTTTTGGGTTTAACAACCAATGAACTTTGTTTTCATTATCTGCTCTGAAACAGTAGGCTGGTAAACAATATTGAGGTATGAACTTTTTTTGGTTACATAAATGAATTTTATTGTTAGTATCAAAGTATTCTTTTTTATTTAATTACAAGCATTCAAATTAGGTTGAACTTTTCCTTTGGACTTTAGGGCAAGCCTAAATTAATATATCTTCTTTTTATATTGGACCAGTTTGGTAACCTTTTATCTAAGCTTTCACATTAAAGAGAACGAATCCTAAAAGAAGTCAATCATATGTGTGATATCTTCCCATAATTCCTTTTGGACTTAAACCCAATATTTTCTGCTACTTTGTGTTAGTTTTTCATAATAGATTATAGCCCTTTCAAATTTCTTTATATTACGATGATGGCCTTGTTGCTCAATGACATCTCTTTATAAAGTTTCTTAAGCATATTTAATAGATCAAGTATGGTATTTAGTTGATTGAGCGACATGAGTAGCACAAAGTCAGCGTCTTCTGAGCTACACCTAAAAGTTTTTGATGTTTTACTTCACACAGGTATTATGGCCTGGCCATTACAAAGTAAGTATGCCAAGAAAATCAGGGTCTGGAGTTCTGTCAGTATAATAAAGGTTTTTTTGTCCAGGATTGAAGCTGTTCCCTTACGGTGCAACTCAGAAGCAACCTGGAAAGTAGCACTGTCAAGAGAGTGTATGTAGCTCTTGCGTTCTAGGAGAAGTTGTGGGGAATTTCCCACCACATCAAAGTAGAACAACCTGCTTAAAACTTAATGAAAAGGGCCTCGTAGAAGGGGCCAACGTCAACAGGGTCAAGATGTGGGTGTATATTATAGTATAAATGACAAGATAACCAAGAAAGGAGAGGATTTAATTGGACCATAGAAAGGTGTCCATTACCAAGTGCAGATCGTAATCCAGGGATTTTGGGCCCTATATCTGCAGAGGGCCAGGCTTTCCTAGAGGGCAAAGAGAGCCAGTATAAAATTTAGAAAGAAAATAACCAATGTTATTCAAGATCTTCTTGAAGAAGTCTGTGCACAGGTCAGCCCAAAGAAACATTGAAAATGTAGAAATAACGGTTTTATTATTAGAAGCAGTAGCCCAGCAAATAAGGGTGGTCTCAGGGAATTAATAATCAACACTTTGAGAGGAATCCTCATTATCTGGTGAGGCACTGCGCCTAAATGAACCAATAAACACAAATTATCATTTATTATCATATTGTAACTTGATTAATACTTAACTTGAGTTATTAAATATAGATGAATCTTTCAAAATTTGCTAGTATTAAAACCATATGGGCTTTGAAACCCTGTTCTCCAAATAACTGAAAAGGTCCATTATAACCTTTAACAAATCTGTTGCGCTTTAACGCCAGAGATGTAACGCTCATCACACCCATCCCCAGCACCAACCTGGGCATATCATGCTTACTTTTTAGCACTAGTGGTGCCCAACCCAAAAGGGGAGCCGCCACACATCTTTACCTGCAAAGGGCCAAATAAATGGATTATTAAAAATAAAAAAGTTCTAAATATGGCACCTCAGCTAACAGCCTAGGAAGCCATATGAGAAGGCGAGGAAGCTTTAGGGAAACTTTTGTCTGGCGCCCACTTTACTGGTAGACTATGGCGGCAGCATTGGGGTAGGAGCATCAGCGACATGAGGCATAAGGAGGTAGAGCTGGGGGTTCTCTTCAAATATAAGGCCGGTAGTGTCCATCGCCTTAATGTATTGAGCAAGTTGATGCTCAGCAAAAGTGATGAGAGCTGGCACACAAGTGAAAGACTTGATGCATAAGCAGGTTTCAGGATAATTGGGGTTAAAAAGAGAATTTTTGTCGCGTTGATGCAAGCATGGCTCGCATGGGCATTTTCTATTTCAAAACAACTTTTGTCCAACTTACGCCTCAGTATAGGAAGGCTAGACAACTTTGTTATCTTGGCCTCATTACGCCCAGCCTTTCCTTTGCAATCAATCCTCTCAATGATGTCCTTCAACCATGACATTACCCTCCAGTCTTTTTGGACTCCACCCCTCCACCTGGGGCTTCAGCCAGGGAAATTTCTTATGAGCAGGGGTCAACTTCATGGTGGCGATATTTGATTTTGCCTTGGGACCTGCTGCCTCTGTAAAACGCTCATGAATGCATCAATCAATTTCTGTGCTGGACACGATTAAATGATGGTACCCAACTGATCTCCAAAGCATCAAGTCCTTTTTAAGAAACCAGGTGCTCAAGCTTTCTTCTTACTCAGAGAGAGGCTACAATATTGTCTACTTCCCACTCTGGTGCTTCATTCATGAGGTATGCCTCCGGGGTCTTTGATGGGGACCTTCAAACAAAGTTAGCTTTCTTTCATGGAACAGAGAAAAAATCTGAAATGATGGGGAAAGATCCAACTGGTACAAGGCATGGCCCAGCTTTATGACAACGCGATAAGGCCCTATCCTCTTTGGCCCAAATTTTTAGCATGGCTTCTTGATTGGGTATTTCTAGCATTAAGCATTACTAGATCACCCTCCTTGTATGCCGTACCTACCCAACTCTTGCCATTAGCATTCTCCTTATAAATCATCATAGCTGCATCCAAATTAGTGATGCCCTCTTTGTGTACTTCCTTGGTGGACTTGGCAAAGTCCACATCCGCTTCCACCTTGGACCCACAGCTGGGCTAATTGTTAAAGGAGGGGTTGAACACATAGTTGTCAAAGAATGGAGAAAACCAATTGAAGCAAGTTGGACGTTGCTATAACAAATTAGGCCATGGTAAGATAAGTAGCCCAATCATAATGGTCCACGGCAATGTAACACCACAGAAACTGTTTAATCATTGATTCATTCGTTCTGTTTGCCCATCAAATTTTGGATGGTAGAAATTAAACATCAAATACCAAATAGAAGAGATTTACACAGCTCTTCCTAAAATACTGATATGAAATGGGTCCTGCGGTAACCTATAATCTCCTGGGGCATCCCATAAGAGAAAAAAATACACAAGACAAGTAACTTAAATACATGCGCTGCTGTTAATGTGGTGTTGCATGGAATGAAATAGCCGTTCTTTGTAAACCAGTCCACCACTACCAAGATCGCATTGTATCTCTAACAAGGGCAACTCCTAATAAAATCAACTGAAAGAAAAGCTTAGGGTACTGCTGCTTTTGGAAGGTCACCAACAACCCGGAAGAGGCTGTTGATTGGGTTTCATCCCATTGCAAACTAGTCATTCCTTGGAATACAACGCTTCCTGTGCAGCCAGGCCCTTACAATTATAATTCTGTTGGTTCAGCTTTAAAGCCTTTGCCTTCCCTAGGTGCCGTACAATTAAGCCATCATGGTGTTCTTTGATTTATCCAATTGTTGTGGTGCCGCAGATACCGATAGATGCCCCTAAAACCAAACCATCTCATCCTTATATGGTACCCCTTGGTTTTATACTCTTGATTCAGCTTACATTTATCCAGGCTTATAGTATGTTCCACTGATAGTGACTGGGAATGGACAACCTTTAAGAACATACTATACTTCTCAATGTTCTCCAATAAAGCAAGAACTGGCACACATATATGTTGGTGGGCCATGTCACAGGCAGAAATGTCCCAGTTTCCGATCGCTATCTTACCTTAGGTTTGATGCAATTCACGCCGAGCGTCCAGTGTGAGCTGGACTCTTGAGGTAGTAAACCTCAGAATTAGAGAAATTTGAAGCGAGAAAAAGATGAAATAGGTAAGTGAGGTTGCAATTCCCAGAATTAACCTTATATTATCTACTATCAAATAGCAAACGCTGATGAACAGGATCCCAATAATCTGATGCCGTGAACACACCAAGGAAAAGACAGGATATCTGAGGGAGATCAAACCCCAAAATCCCAAGTTTTCGTTGATGCGAAAAAAACTTGTTGTGCGCGGATCATCAGGTAAGATAAGGTAAGGGCAGCCCTGAGGCCACCAGAGAGAAAGAGAGAATTCCAAATGAAGTTTGGAATTGCATGGGCTTGAACTTAAAGGTCGCCCTTCCAGGGCCTCATCCAAACCATTGATTAGGCTCTTGTGAGCCTAAACAATAATTCAGGCGAGGCACAACCCGGCGCCCAAACCTGACAAACACCAAAAATCTTTTTAAATGAATCGATTTGGATTCAGAAAATGCAAACCCAATTCAAAATGCAACGAATGGCTTAATACCATTTGTTACATCACCCCCACTAAAGAAGGGCCCCTCCCCAAAGAGGGGCCCCGCAACAGGAGGCCGCCACCATGAGGGCTTCCTGGGGCGAGTTACCTTGAGCCCCAGGAAAATTAGCCTGGAGAAATTCTGGGCCCCTCGTGGGGAAAAAGATACATGGCAAGAGTGAATCGGAACTGGGCTGCCAGAATCAGCCCACCCAGCATGAGGAAGCATGCCCAGCGCTTGGCTGTGGTGCGCCTCCCCTCCCACACCCCAGTTGGCGATGGTCTTCCTATCCCAAACAGGAAGGTGCTCTCTCCAACTGAAGCGCAGAAAGGGCGCATGGTCCAGCGCGGCTGGACGGCCATCCCCATACCAAATGGACTATCCATAGGTTAGAGAGCCCTGCTGGGCCAGGCCCCCTCAGTGCCAACTAAATCCCTGGTGGGGGAAAGGCCCCACCAGAATTTCGCGCCAATAATTGCTTCAGGTCCAGGGTTGGCCATCAGTCACTGGCTCCCTCTGGTGCTGGTTACTCGACAACTAAGACTGATGTGACCACTGAGGTCAGCCAAACTGGGGATCTGGTGGCGTGCTGGCAGCACATGCAGTTTGGAATAATGTCATGGTTGGAAACATCCCAGTTTCTGATCGCCATCTTACCTTAGGTTTGACGCAATTCACACCAAACGTCCAGCGTGAGCTGGACTCTCGAGGTAGTAAACCTCAGAATTAGGGAAATTTGAAGTGAGAAAAGGACGAAATAGGTAAGTGAGATTTCAAACCCCAGAATTAACCTTATTTTATTTATTACTGAATAAAAAGTCGCTGATGAACAGGATCCCAATAATCTGATGCCGCAAACACACCAAGGAAAAGACAGGATATCTGAGGGAGATCAAACCCTGAAATCCCAAGTTTTTGTTGATGTGACAAAAACTTTTTGTGCGCAGATCCTCAGGTAAGATAAGGTAAGGGCAGCCCTGAGGCTACCAGAGAGAAAGAGAGAATTCTGAACAAAAGTTTGAATTGCGTGGGCTTGAACTTAAAGGTCCCCTTCCAGGGCCTCGCCCAAACCATTAATTAGGATCACAAGAGCCTAATCAATATTCAGGCAAGGCACAACCCAGCGCCCAAACCTGCCAAACACCAAAAATCTTTTTAAATAAATTGATTCAGATTCAGAAAATCCAAACCTGAATCAAAATGCGACAAATGGCTTAATACCATTCGTTACAGGTCGCTTGTATACCACTTTACCAGGAGGAATCATGAAATGGGCCTTGTACTCCTCCACCTCCTTGAGATAAGAAACTAACGCAGGGTTTTGACTCAGAGTGTCAGCTAAGCCATTCTCCTTACCCTTTTTAAACTCATAGGAGAACACAAACTGGGCAAAAGTCTCAAGCTGCCATGTTTGCCATGTGGTTAAAACATACAGAGAATAGTAGTACAATATGCACAATATTTCTTTCTAAACATGGAAGAGTTTAGAGGAGGAATGTAAATGACGGCGCCAATAGGTCAGCGCTTCCACAACTGCCAAAAGCTCTTTGTCATATACAGCGTTGTTCAACTCAGGCAAGGACATTTTCTGAGAAAATACCCTACAGGATGCTCAACTGTCTTTACCCACCTTTAAGAGTGCAGAAGCTATAGTAAAGTCGGAAGCATCTGTGGCCTCTATAAACTCACTATCAGGATCTATTTAATGGAGAACTGATGTGAACAGCAAATTACTATTCAATGATTGGAAGTTATCCTCCAGTGTAGAGGTCCACTGAAGAGTTTTGACCCGCTGTCTTTAAACAATGGTGCCACTAACTCAGAAAGACTTGTTGTAAACTTTTCAAAAAGGTGCATGCCCACAAAAAGCTCCTCAAATCCTTAATTGAGATTGGTGTGGGTCACTTGCAAATTTTCTTTTTTTCTGAAGTGATCATGTGGCCTTGGTTTAAAATGATGTTTCCCAGGAAGTGACCTAGGACGTGAAAAACTAGCACTTACTTATTTCAATGTTAGTTTTTACACTCTCAAATGCTCAACTTATTGTTACAGGTGGATTCCATAAGATGCTGGATCAAGTGAAAACACCTAATCCTCGTTCATGGAGGCTATTGCAAACACCCAATAACTCCCCAAAGCCGCATCAATACAACGTTGGATGATTACAGGTGCTTTTTGAGCTCAAAGGCATGACTTGGAATTTAAAAACATTTTATGGTCTTGAATGCAATAAACCACTCTTGGCCTTTATTGATGTAGTCTTATTAAAAGAATTCAAGCAATTCATATTTGGAGAAGATCTTGGCCTTTTCCAAGCGGTGAGCAATTTTTGCCTCCATTGGGATTGGACGTAGATCAGGGACAGTAACATCATTCAGGTTACCATAATTCACGCAAGGGTTAGAGTTCCATCTGCTTTCTCCATGAAGAGAAGGCTGAGCAGATTGGAGATATTTGGCGAAATTTGACCCCCTCGCAAGCAGGTCCATAATTCACACATCCAAAGCTGCCTATCCCAGTAAAGTAAAAGGGTAGTTGAAGAGGAAAATGCGCACCAGGTCCACTGTGAGCTTGAATCATAATTAAGATCAGAATGGTCTGGTAGGACATTTTCAGAAGCTGCATCAAAAGAAGATTCAAATATTACAAGAAAGAGTTTGAAGGCACTTCTGAAGTGGGCTTCAGCAGAGGTTCAATAGTGCGTTTGTGTTCATTGGCCATCAGGCAGATGTCCTTGAGTGTCTACTTATGACATAGGGTATGTTAAATCCTGTCCAATTTAAAGAGATAACATCAAGATGTTGGATTTTAGTTTGGTTGATGTCAACCTTTGCCATCACTTACTCCCAAGATAATTTGGTACAAGAGATTTTTAATTGCTTAAAAGCTGTTCTCCAGATGGTAGTTACCAACTTGATAATAAATTAACCTTGAACTTATAGCATGGGCTCTACCATGGAGGCACTCTCCCTAACCATACAACCCAGTAAGTAACTTAATTCAAGGAAGTCAGCAAAGCACAAGTTATTAAAATTCTTATAGGCGTCAGCATCCACTAAGATAACTGTACTGATTCCTCTGAAGGATAGGAAAAGTAGCAAAAAAAGATAACCAGACTAATCTTTATTGGTACCAGATAATGCCAAAAGATTACCAGAACGTCCCTAAGACTTAATCACACCACTCAGGATAGGGGTTTACCATCAGAGAATGGTGAAGGTAATTTGCAATCCTTACCACAGAGGACATATATCCCACAGTGTCTTTAGCAGCACCATATCACCCAACATTTTTAAGTATTATCGCTTGCTCCACATCTTCAGTTTTCTCAATCATCTTGAGGGAAAAGCGCGGGTTTTAAGTTGTGATGTGTTACACAGGTTGGTTGCAAAAGTTGACCCGCATGCGCTGCCATTTGAGTCATTATATCAAAGCAATTCCTATTGAAAACGGCGTTTTTGGGTGACAAAGGCAAAATGCCTTATTTGAAAGTGGCTTTGACATCGTTAACCATTTCAAACATAGAAATGCTTTTTCTGATGAGGGTTCAACAAGCTCCATGTGAGGCAAATCCATACGGTTAATAACATTATGATATTATTTAATTTTAATCTGGTGCTAGACTCCTGTGGACCCTCTGGTTTGGTGGAAATCAAGTGTGTTGCTGTGAGAGCGACAACCCCATACTCAAAAATCTACGTTCCCAAAGGCCATTGTTATTGGGGCTTTCTCAAGTGAAACCTCTTCGTCCAAGTTTATTTGAGCCATTTACCAATAACTAAGGGCTAGACCCCCACTGACCATTGCATTTTCCCAAATCTGATGATCTGGAAGAAAATGAAAACGCTTTTTTGCAAGGATTCGCTTAAGCAATTAAGACTAGAATTTATAGGCGCATCAGTGGGAGAAACCAACGTGGGCAAATTACCTAAATTTTTAATTAAGGACCTTTGGGAAAGACCACTGCTGACCTTCAAAATCTTCCAAAACTGAACTTATGGAAGAAAAAAGATTTTACTCCTAAAAAAGGGTGCTTATGTTGTGGGGCTGGTATCTATAGAGGTCAGTGTGGTTGAAACAATAATGGTCAAATGACCTGGACCCTAATTGGTTGGGGCGGCGGAGTCACTCCAAAAACCTTAATCAGACGTGAGAAGTTGGCAGGGGGTCTGCTATACCATGCGTTCCTTGTGGGAGGATCCAAAGTGAAACAAAGAAATGATGCTTTAACTACGTCAGTCTATGGTAACGCCTGGCCCAAATGCAAAATCCACTTAAATACTGCCACAGGGGCGGCCTACTTGGCAAAAAGTTAAATACTTATGGTAGTTTGGAAAGAAGCAACATCATGACGACGTGCCTATATAATTGATCCAACCTTTCATAAAATTAAAAATTGTGGCTGTGCTCTGAACATAGTGATTACCAACTCTTCTGAACCGTGGGGACAAGTGACACAGTAAATTTAACTCACAATCTTTGTAAAAGGCTTTTTAATTCGTCAGAATAGGGTCTTCAGAAGCCATTGGGACTAGAGCCCAATGAATTTCAGACTATAAAACTGAGGTAAGTACTAGAATATTAGCAAGATCCCAAAGGTTCTGAAATCACCAGGTACTAGCAGGAAGAGTAGGGACCTCCTAGTCATCTGTGGTTAGAGTAACGCCAAGTCAACCAACAGTAAACCACATGAAAACGCTGTGGTATTGTAGCATAGTGAGCTTGCCAAATGACCAGAGTACCCAGTTGATGTACAGAGAGAGCCCCACATGGAGAATTTGAATGCACGTATAGTAAAAGGGTTGGTTAAATAATGTCAAGAGATTGTGTGTGGGGATTTTTGCCCATATTCACAGCTGAATAGATTACCAGGGGTCGCTAGGGATAATTCTCTATAGCAAATAAATTGAACATTGGATGTCTCTGATTTTAGGTTAACAATGTTAAGAGGATTTTAGGTAATTTGCAGGTTTGGATCCATCGGTTATTTGATCCAGGTGAATGCTTAAGATCTTGTTGGGCAGAGTTGCCAATGAAATGGGGGCATCTTAAAGTTGATCAATGATTAACTATCAGGTGTACCAATTGGGATTGATCTGGTTTCTTCACCAACCAATTATGAATTTAAGAAACAAGTTGAGAGACAATTGATGCTGCCTGCAACTAGTAAATTGATCAGTTGGTTTGCGACCTGCCTTAATTAGTAACAAGTCCCATTACCTAAGCAGGTTGCTTGCCAAATATGGTTGGTTCCCTGGGATCAAGAGGAAAACGTTAGGGACACATTTTCTGACTCTTTCCATTTTAGGTCTTGAGGATGTCCAATAATGTAATCCTAGCCGGGATGGGGAAGAACATCAATGCTGAGATGACAATGGGTAATTCAATGTTAATGGCTGCCATTTCATCAATGAGGTTCCAACCAAGAGTGGGCGCTCAATTCCCACTATAACTTCCCTTAAAAATTTTATTAATAAAAGCAGTAACTACCAGAGTAATTACCAGAATTCATGCTTTTTTCTATTCTTCTTCAAGGAAATTATTGCTGTGTGCTTTAATTGGAGACTATTTAAGATAAAGAGTAAGGATCTGATCGTGGATCTAGAGAAGGGAAGCTGAGATGAGATGGAAATTGCTGCCAACTATGTGTCATCAGAGAGAAGCCATAAACGAGGATTTTAGTAAAGATCAAGTTAGGCAGTATATGGTAAAGAATCCTAATTGAGGACATTTTTAAGTATTTTGAGGAGGAATACTTGTCAAGTGTTGGACCCAACACTAGTGTTTTATTCAAATATGGATGATAGTCTTCATAGTATTATCAATAAAATATATATTATTATCAGACAACGCGAAGTATTGCACAACATCAAACCTGTGCGGTTATAAATTTAGGGGTTATTAGTCGTGAACAATCAAAGGAACCCAGAAACTTTAACAATTTGTGCTCACTACAGGGATGTAGTTGAGTAGGATACTAGGACATAATGTCATACAAAGATAAATTAAGAAAACTTTGGATGGAGTTGTTAACAACCAACCAGAACGCCTTGAATTCTGTGGAACACTGAGAATTTGCTGCATTGGAGGAGAGAGCTACCAAGATCAAGGAAGGGTTCTAAAATTTCACTAGTTTTGGTAATGAGTTACTTGGTAAAGTAAAGTCATTGAAGAAAAAGGAAGGAGATTTAGTTTAAGAAGTCTTATTCTTGAAAATGGAGTGTGAAGAGGATCACGTTTGATTATGGGCATTCAGTGCAGATATTGAGCAGCTGATATAGCAAGTCAAGGTGGTGAAGACTCACAAATGTGAATGTACTCCATATGCAGTGACCAACGCCAAAAAAGAAAAACAGACTCCAGTTGGAAAGATGACTACCCCAAGAAATATGCCGCCCACTTTCACAGCAATTTTGGAGATGACTCCCAGTATTTCTCCTCTAGGTAGTCAAGTAGCTGAACCAATAGAGTAGCTAGAGAAACTTAAGAGGAATTTTAAGCGAATATGAAATTACTTACTTTCCATCAAAATAATGACCTTTCATTTTTCCGATTATTTGACATGACAATGTTTGGATATGGCGATTGTCAAAAGACTTTGATAGTGATAATTTCCTGGATATTGATTGTCAGAACCTAGCTTTGCCCATCTAAAGGGGACAGCTGGTCATACTCAGAGGCCAAGGTGACCATTTTGAAGGAATTTTGAAGTCCCACACGCATTTCAAAGTGCAAGCAAGAATCCATGGGAATTCAATTTCAGAAGGATGAATCCTTAGAAAGTTTTAATAATTGTTTCTATCAAGAATAGCAGACTTTAGTTAGAGCAAAAGTGCTGGATGATTTTGATGCACAGATTACAATGCAAGAGGCCCTTTCTCCCTATTGAAATTTGCATCAAATGATGTCTTCTGTGTTTTAAATGGAGATTACCACTCTCAGATGGTGGATCATTTGAAAAATTGGGAGCTACCTTTGATACTCCAAATAGAAGTTTGAAATCAAATCCAGTACAAATTTGAATCCCACAAAGGGGACCGAGGGCACTAGGAGTTGAATAACCAAACTGTTCCAGGAATTAAGGTGGAAGAGTATAAGTGGATCTATAACAAGGAAAAATCTATTATTAGTGCAGAATTAAGGACATTTTGTGGTGCACTGCAAGAATTCTAAAGAACAAGTTAATGTGGTTCAAGTGAAAGAGTCTAAACCCACACAGGAGTTGGTAAAAGGGCCCACAGCCTAGAAGGGGAACAATATATCTTTGGAAAAGCCTGTTCATTCTGATATTATGCATGAAGAAATTGATATTGTAATATATTTATTAATGATGATGCGCAGGATCAACTATAACAAGTGGTCAATTTAAATGTGAGAGTGGTAACAAGATCCTTAGTAAGGAGATTGACCCCAAAATACTTAAGGAAGTTGCTCAGCCATATGTGCGATTTGGCGGACAAGATTTGAGCCACAGACAATCCAGGAACAATTGACTGAAGTCAGATTAAATGAGTCAAACCTGTGCAAATTCTCTTAATTTTAATTTTTTTTGCAGGGAAGGCCGACCATGGGACGGACACTTCCGAATATGACTCAGACGAGACAAAACTTAGTACCAGGGGAGGCACCCCAGAGAAGCGATGCTATCTCTTGTTGCCAGCGGGAACGCCACTTATGGGAAGGGGGAGGGAACGTGTGTAGGGGACGTAGCCACTATTGAGCACGTGTGGAGGAAGGGGTCTGATTTGATGAACCAGACTGGGAACCAGGAGGAGACCAGCTGTTGGCGACGTGGTGGGAGATATCCAAATATCCACGCTTGAAAGTGATCCACCAAATGAGACCAGAATCTGTGGACAGTTTCAGGGAGGGTGGGGATGGATCCAGCGATGGCATCCAAGACAATCGTGTGGATAGTCCACATGGCGATTGCAACCACCAGAGCACGGAGGGAGGGTGGGAGGGGGGAGGCCATTGATGAAGCAAACATATCTCTTGACAGACTGAAGGGATGTGTTTGATCCTGGCCTAGCAGACGTTGGACTTCGCGACATATCACTTTAGAGGTAGGGCACTTCTCCAGGCGGTGGAACAGCGTTCCATACTAGCCACACACGACACAGGATGAGTGTAAAGCATTAGAGCGCTCAGCTGTACGATACACCCGCCTCAGGCAGCGCCACACATGGGAGTGGACTTGATGCTGCAACAGAGGATGGTGTGCGTATTTCCAGATAGTCTTTTGGGTCTCAGTGGAATAAGAGATGTCCCTCATGTCCAGGTAGTCCACCCTGGATAGGACTTGGGGTCGAATGGGGATCACGCCATCATGGATGGGTAGCCCCTGTACCTCTTGTGTGAACTGAGGAGAGGGGCGGCCTCTTCGGGTTGTATGTCCACTAATACAAATTCTCCACTCTGCGCTTCGCATGGAGAGTAGGATTCGTTTGTAGTGGGTTTTGGTCCCGTGAGGACCTGTGGCCGATGTGTGTGATGCGAGGTATTTCATCAGGGAGTGGGGGTTTGATGGATTGTTGAGGCCCTAGGCTTGGGAGAAGTTGGATCGGGCCGCGCGGGACCAGTGTTGGGATGGGAGTGTAGGAGCAGTGACGGCCGCAATCCAGGTGCCCAAGATTTTGGCGGCATGGGCTTTGAAGTCAAGTAGGCCCATGCCACCATGATGATGAGGGCCAAACATGACCTCTAGCCATATTGATGGAGGGCGGCCTGCCCAAAGCCAACCTTGTAGCAAAGCATACAGGGATTTGAAGAAGCTTGGGGAGAAGGGGATGGCGTGGGTTCCGAACCAGACTTTGGATAGGAGCATAGAGTTGGCAAGAACAACCCTGCCAGTGAGGGTAGTAGGGTGGGCTCTGAGAGAGGAGATTTGCTTCGTCACGTTGTCCAGTATATGGCACTCCATTACTGCTGACGCGTATCCACCTGCCTCCAACCACACGCCCAGATGGCGTACCAGTCCTATGGTAGGTCGTGGCACAAAGGGGAGCACCAGTGGAGCGGTGTGTTTTAAGTTAGTAAGGCGTGGACGTGGGCGAGCAGATGGGCCAGGTTGGGAACTACTTGCTGGAGCCCGGCAGTTCTGATACTGACCAAGGAGGATGATTTCAGTTTGGAGGTGTTCAGTGCCGCGTTGCTTACCCAGGAATATTCCTGGATGAGGGCTTCAAGCGCGCGTGCATCTTTGTTATTAGACACCCCCTTCACGCAATCATCTGCAAATGCTATCATCTTGACTGGGGTTTGGTCTGGCACATGGACCCCAGTGAGTTAAGCATTCACATTTCGCAGTGTGGGTCAAGGCTGAAGTTGTATAAGAGTGGGCTCAGGGGGTCCCCTTGTCGCAGGCCCCCTTGAGGACAGACTACTTCCGTTAGGAAACCTGGGCCGCGCACAGCCATTGTTGCAGATTCCGTGAGCAGCATCACCCAGTTAATGAAGCGGGGAGGTAGGCGGAATTGTTGGAGGCAGGCCCTAAGGTATTCCCAGTTTACTCTATCATAGGCCTTTTGTTGGTCCAAGAATACAAGTGCCCCAGAGGCTGTGGACTGACACACATTAGCCACAGAGTGCACGTTATCCCAAATCGACCTTCTGGGGATGAAACTGAATTGTTCTAGAGATGGTGGCAGATGCTACAGTCCCTAAACGGTTAGCCATGATTTTTGTTAAAATTTTGGTGTCTGTGTTTGTTAGAGAAATGGGGCGCCAGTTGGCTAAGTCTGGCCTATCCCCTTTCTTGAAGAGTGTGACCGTAAAGGCCTCATGTCCTCCTGGTAGGAGGCACGTTTCCAACAGGCTTTGGTTGATTGAGGCTAGCAGCAATGGGGATATATATCTAAAATATTTTTGTAGAACTCATATGGAATGCCATCTGGGCCTGGGCATTTTCAGTTTGGCGCACCGCAAATGATAGTCCATAATTCGTTTGGAGTAATTAAATTCATTATTTCTGGGTATCAGAAAATGGTGCGGATATGAGCTCAGTCGATAAATTCTGCCATTTTGGCCAGCTGAATTGGTTCAGCTCGGTATAACTTGGAGTAATATCTTTGCATTTTGATTGCCACTTCAGCCAGTGTGTCCACAATAGAATTATCCAATCTTCGCACCTGTGTGCAGGCCACGCTCTGGCGTTGTGCAATAATTTTTTTGAAGAAGTATGTGGTGCACTTGTCGCCTTTAGTAATGCGTGTGGCCCTGTATTAGACACAAACTTGATGTTTGTGTTGCCTTTCAAGTGCGTTGAGGTGGGCGGCTGCCTCCGCCCACTTCTGGCCCCATGCAGGACTATATCCTGAGGCTGGAATGTTGGACTCCAAGTGGGCCAATTCTGCTAGCGCACGCAATATAACTGCCAATGTGGCTCATGAGCGTCTGGATGAGAGATGGCGATAGTGGCGGATGGTGTCTTCTTTGAAAGTTGCCCATGTGGAAATGGGGTCCGCGCAAAACGGTGCAACAAATGATTTTGCCAAAGTTGCCTCTTCCACCCACGTGGAAAATCCTGGTGACGCGAGCTCTGGGGGCGGATTTTGCACCAATGTGGGTCCTTTGCAACTGTGACGGGTAAGTGGTATGTTATCGAGACCAGTCAGCGGTTGGAGAATTCCATTTTCGTTGTTTTGAAGTGGGAGATGTGGGGTTGGAATTTTACCAGCGCTAGAATAAGGTCGATGCAGGTCATGGACCTTAATTGGCTGTTGTGGATGTGGGGACGCGTCATGTTTTTGAGCAGTGGGGAATGTCGTGGCAGTGCATCCATTAACCCAAGGGTGGCTTTTAGAACGCGTAGTTCTATGTGACCCTGTGGGGTGTGGGGTGAGGGCGGCCACTGGTCCGTTGGTGAGGTTAGCCAACAGTTCATGTCACCAATTAGGAAAAATCAGGGGGTAGCAGGAGGGATTTGACCAACGAGAAAATTCCTGACACTCATGTGCACCGTTTGGGGCGTAAATGTTGATGATTGTGTGTGCAACATCGGCCCATGAGAAGGTGACAACGAGCACTTGGCCATTTAGGAATATTTCTGAAGATGTAAATTTGAAAAAATTGTTTTTCTGAATTAGCACCCCACAGTGCTTCGACCAAAAGTATAGGGATGGTAGGAGCATTGTTTTTCAAGCTTCCTCAGAACCTCATGGACAGTGGGACTCCTGGATGGCCAGGATATCCACGGGTAAATTGTTTTGTAAAAAAATCAGTTTCCTAGCCCGGGATGGGGAGGCCTTGAGTCCGGCAATATTCAGCATCCCTAGAGTGAAGGTTTCCCCCATCGCACCTTAGGTGTGAGGGGGTGGGCCCCTGGCCCACCAGCCTCTTCCAGGTCCCCACGGGCTTTCACAGCAGTGTGGGTATTAGCAGCAACGCTATTGGGGTTTTTGTTAATTTTTGCAGAAAGAGTTGCGTTGGCTTTGGCCTTCGCTTTTTGTTTTCCTGACATTGGTCGAATTTTGCAGGTGCAGATAAGTTTGGTGCACCATCAAGTGGGCAAAAACTTTTTTTTTGGTTGGGATAGGTCCCAAGTCGGTTTCAATTGGGGCTTGGGTGCAGCAATTGGGTGAGATCAAATCTCCCATTGGATCCTCGGATTGAGTGGCCCATTCGGGTATGGGCCTCCCAATCTGATTGGGTGATGGATTCCTGAGTTGCTTCCGCCACAAAGGTCTCCATGTCCTCCTGGCGTTGTGAGTGTAGGATGGTGGTGGTGGCCTTGGCCGCTTCCTTGGTCGCAGTCCTATGGGCCTGCTTGGCCTTCTTCCACTCCTGTGGGGAGATAGGCTTTACCAATAGGTAGCAGCCTTGTGCTCCCCACAGGAAAGCCTCCTTGATACTTGCGGTTGGTTCATAGTGCGCCTCTCCACTGGTCATGGCTGCCGAAGGGTGCTCTTGGAATGTGACGCCCTCTTTGATGGGGCATGCATGCGCCTTATGGCCGAATGCATCACAGTGGGTGCAAATGGGGGCGCGCTGTCCACGGTTACCCAGAATGGGTGGGTGGTGTGCCCTGCGATGTCAATAAAGGTGGAGTGCGGGATCTGGGTTAGGTCCTTCATGATCTCCTCAGTTGGGGTCAGAACTGCGATGGCTTTGCCGGTGCACAGGTGTGGTATCAGCGTGAAACGTTGCATTTCAAAAGATTGTATTTCGCCATATATGGCGAGACCATCTTTCAGGTGTTGCTCCAAAATGTCACATTTTACCGTAGTAGGCAAAAAGATAAACGTGAGGAAAATTTGGTTTGAAATTTATCCATCTGGTGCGTTTAGTTTCGATGACCCATTGCCCTTCAGGGAGGTCAACCACTATGCGCACCGCTGCAGCCTTGTCTGCTGCTATCTTGCTTTCAAAACCTAGGTCCAGCCAACCGTGCAACATGGAGTGAGGTGCAACGTACACCGTGGTCAGGAAAAATTTTGTGTACATCTTCACAAAATTTTTCCCATAGGGCCGTTTTTTGGATGTCCAGATACACACAGACTCCGAATTCCACCGACAAAAGTGGCTGGGAATGTGGCGTGTTGATGTACTGGTTGCATCGTGCTTGCCACGCGAGTATCTCTGGGGAAATTGTGACCGCCAGTTTTAGATTTTTTTCTATTCCGCCAGATTCTCTGGGGCGTTTTCGAACGTTAGAGGCTGCGGACCTTCCGCCTGCTCCTCTTGCCTTGCTTGCCCAACTGCTCCCAGACATGGGCGCAGACTAATCCCCTCTATAAGATTATCAAACTAGATTTAGTCTTGAATTGAATGGGTTGCAAAAGTGTTTGCAACTAGAAAGAAAAGTTTTTTGTGCAAATTCTCTTAGTGCAATCAAGGAATCATTTCCTGATCTATCAGTGCAAATTATTCACAACCTCGATTTGGCTAATAATGCTGGTATAAACTTGGTAAATACTAATCTACAATAACCTGAGTGTACATATATATATTTACTAGTTAATCAAGTGCGTATGAGGATGATAGTTGATAGCGGAGTGCCCATCAACATTGTTTTTACTAAGCTGGAGAAGAGGATGAAGATCTTGCCCAATTTAGAACACAAGAAAGAATACAGGACAGCCAAACCAAATACCACATCTCCTGTGGAGCATATAGCGCTCTACCACTTTGATTTGGATCTTTAGTGGTATCCGCTCCAGCAATAGCTTTGGCTAACAAAAGCTACAATATTCTGATTGTGATGGAGTTTCTATGATAATACAGAATTTAAATGTAACTTTGAGAGCTTTTTTTCCCGTTATTATCACTTTTAATAATAACACAATTCTATGCAATTTCTCCGAGATTGACAATCAACCTGGAATATGAGCAAATTTGTCCGCAACAACACCAGTTGGGCAAAAGTGGCCAGTGCAAAAGGCCCAAAGCCCTTCCAACCCACAGGGGGAAAACGCCCCAGTGGAACATTGACACACCCATCCACCAAAAGGGTGAGCACAACGCCACACCTGGAGTTTTGCAATTCTTGCAAAAAATGGGCGCATATACCAAAATTGAGCACTCTCAACCCTTATCCTCCCTTGAACATGGCCTCAGAATCATGGTCAGCAATACTTCCCTCAAGTCATAGGAAAAATGGGGAGGCCTTCTCCGCGACTTTCCCAAACACCATCTTGGTAAATTACAAAAATTTACACAGAGGATGGGTGGACGTCAGGTTCATGTCCGCGGAAGAAGCAGCAGAAGCAGCAAAAATCAAAATTTTTATAAAAACCAACAATGAAGACAGAATTATCCGCACAGTGCGCACACAATGGAATGAGGCAAACGACCTCTTCATTGTGTTTGACTGACTTCCAAGCACCGTGCACTGTGTAGTCCTCATGGACAAACTCCATGGGGGCCTCAAAGGCTACGGAGTAATCAAACAATTTGAATTCAAAAATTTCCCCTCCTGCCCCGCCTGTGCACAGGAAAGGCAATGGCTATTATTGAACCTGACCAAGATGTGGCCAAGGACATCACCCTAATTCCCCACACAGCGACCATCAACCTCCTTAATGGCAGCATATCCCGCCCCTTCCATATCACACCAGAGCACACCCCACCCATTTGCAAATTCTGCTCAGCAATAGGCCACAAGGACCATGCTTGCCCTGTCAAATGTGGGATTGAAGCACCGGAATTCTGCAAAGACAATATGGATGAAACAAGCCCAACTTTCAGGAAAATTAAAGACTCTACTTTCGCCTTCTATTGGGGTGAAAGAGCTGATATCGCCTTGGTTGAGCCCATCTCACACAAGGACTGACGTCACGCACAGACCGCATGCAAGCAGGCTGCGAGTTCCGCTGAGACCTCTAGCTTGCACCATGATTTCCCCAGAACAGATTCAAGCGGATGCCATGGCAGCACAGCGGAACAACCAATCAGACCAAACACATAAAACCCAAAACAACCAAAATGAAGAAACCATTGGACACGATCAATCAAACACACTCAACCAAGCGGGTGTAGATCCACATTGCACCACTGAAAATCCTCCCAACCAATCATATATGTTCAACGATGACATGGAAGACAATTTCAGCCAATCACAATGTGAGAACACCTATGCACAGGAACCAACCACCCCAACCCACAACTCCCACCCATTGAACTCACAGGTAAGTGGCAAAAAAAATTTTCTGATGGGGCAAAAGCCAACACACGCCAAACCCAAAACATACAGAGTAATCCAAGCCAGAAAAACCAAATAATGCCAGCTCCAAGATTGCCAATCAACACAATGATAACAATATGGCTAATTGACCTCACACTCGCAGTATGACTCACGAGAAGGAACTGGGTGACCTCAGTGGGTCACCCCAGCGTTCCTGATGTGGGGACTACCACAATCAACATAGGGACGCTCAACATCGCAGGAGCCAAGGACTCACATCCCGGGCCAAAAAAATGGCTTTCCTGCGCAATATCCCCATGGATATCTTGGCCATCCAAGAACCCCACTGTCCACTGGGGGGAGGAGGAGTCATGGTCAACCATGCTCCTTCCGGCCAAATCCTTTTGGACATACCATTGTGGGATGGTAATTTGAACAAACTGTAACCAACCAGTATAAATCCAAAACACAGCATCACACCTGGAGGGATGGCTACTCCTAGTGGACCTTGAGTGGAATGGAGAAATTTCGACGTGGCGTGTATATGCCCCAAATAATCCGAATGACCACCAAAAATTCCTGTCTGATATCCTCTCAATCCCATTCCCCAAGGCAACATTTTTTGCGGGGGATTTCAACTGCTGGCTAAAACTAATACCAACCGCTGGCCCAAGTCTAGGGCTATCCCCATGGCCACACGGAATTACGCATACTAAAGGCAACACTGGCCATATGCAACACCATCCCCAAACAAGCCCCCACCCTGGCCAACATGACAAGACCCCACCACAACAATAACCAGCTGGTCTCAATGACCCGGATTGACCTGATGCTCGCCCCTATAGACTTCCAGCACCGAGTATCAAACTTTACAACAACGATTATCCCTTGCTCTGACCATCAGATGGTCTCAATTGTGCTATCATCCTCATAAAAATACTAAAAACCGCCCACCTGGCACAGAGTTCACCTGAGCACCATCCACCTTCCAGAACTTAAACTCTGGATTGAGACGGTGCTAACAAAATGGCAAGAAAGACAATCACCTGATGGAAATTGTATCGCCAAATGGGAAACTTTCAAGGCTCGTGCAACTTAGAAAGCTTTCCACCTAAATTCCAGAAAAACAGCCGCGATATCCGCGACAATCAACAAGGCTATCAGACAGCTTCAACACCTAGAAAACAATACACCTAGTGAGAGATACACCCCCAATGGGGCCGCCTGTGGTTTCAACTATCAACACAGGTAAACTCCCTATTTAGAAAACACCAGCATTACACTGAAATATGCTATAAATCAAAATACACTTTATCCAGAGAAACTCACACAGCCCAATTTTTCCGCCGCTTTAAACCGATTTCAAAGTTGCTGACCTGCACACAGGTCCGCCGAATGGATGACACAATGGCATCCACACCATCGGAAATATCAGCTGAATTACACCGATTTTACACTGATCTGTACACGGCGGATTTCGCATCACCCAACAAAATTGAAAATTTTCTATAATCTGCCAATATCAATACCATAGCTGGTAAACCAGACCTGGCAGCACCCATAACAAAAGAAGAAATATGGGAGGTAATAAGATCAACCCCACGCAACAAATGCCCTGGGCCTGATGGCCTCCAATATGAATTTTTCAAAAAATACTTCAAACATATCGCACCAATACTACTAGCAACTATGAACAAGTGCCTAGAAGACACAGCCCTTCTACCTGGCGGCCAAGATGCATACGTGGTCACACTTTTCAAAAAAGGACCAAGCAGATCTGAACAACTAGCGCCCAATTTCTCTCACCAATACCGATACAAAAATACTAACAAAAATTTTAGCCAAACGTTTTGGGTTACATCGCCCAGACAACCCTCTCTCACACCATCAATTTGGATTCATCCCAAACCGCTCAATTTGGGATAACATCCATACAATTGCCAATATCTGCCAAGCTAACCCCACAGGCGCCCTTGCTTTCCTGGACCAAAAGAAAGCATATGACCGAGTACACTGGGGATACCTAGAACAATGTTTAAAGGCCTTCAACCTAACGCCCCGCTTTATAAACTGGGCACTCCTCCTAACGCGCTCAGCCAAGTTTGCAATCAGAGGCCCAGGATTCCTAACCGACACCATCACCTTCCAAAGAGGCCTCAAACAAGGTGACCCACTTAGCCCCTATTATACAAATTCACCCTTGACCCCCTTCTCCGCATTGCAAACTCAAAGCTCACCGGAATCAGGTTGGAGGGACAACCACCAACCAAAATGCTCGCTTTCGCTGATGACTGCGTCATTGGAGTCTCAGGCAATAGGGATGCCAGGATGATTGAGCGCATCATTCACCAATATAAATCAGTGAGTAATGCCATGCTGAACAAACAGAAAACAGAGGTAATTGTAATGGGCAAATCAGCTCAAACTGGGCCCCACCCCCACAACACCACAGAAACCAACCAACCACACACCTAACCACACAACAAAGACCCAAGCCAATAAAACCACTGTGCTTACCCTTTGCACCCCACCCCGTCACTGACCCAGTCCGTCATCTGGGCATATGGCTAGAAGCTGGTGGGTATGCTCTTGACACCATAGAAACCAACATATTGGACAACATCACAAAAAGAATTACATGTATGCAAAGGAATAAAGCCAGCCTAACTGGAAGAGTTGTATTAGCCAACTCCCTGATCCTATCAAAGCTATGGTTTGCTGCCCATGCGATCCCTTTCTCCGCCAACTTCACCGATGCAGTCTACAAGCTCCTGCAGAACTGGCTATAGTCGGGATACCGTGCACCTATCAGGATGGAGACCATGTACGGCCCACGGAAGAAAGGAGGGATGGGGCTGCTCAACTTCATGGAAAGAGCAACGCAAATACTAGGCTCATGGATAGCCTCCACGACGTCACCCAACCTACCATCCTTCCAATGGGCTAAGGCAGCCCAAACAAATTTTGCAAGGGCACTACATCTGAGGTCCCCTTCCAACCCAAAGACCCTGATGAAGTACCTTGTAATACACTCAAATGCCACTGGACCACATAACACCAATTGGTATTTCAAACGTATCCTATACAACCTAAGACCAGGAAATTGGAGTTTCGCATATGCACAGCAATCTGAAGACACCCACCCTCAAACTGATATGTGCAACTCCACAGAGGACAAACAGTATCTAATGCGCCCAACCCATTACCATCCTTCCCTCTGTCCAGGATCGACTACCTAGACCACCAAGACATCCCATATGATCTACAAACCCAAAAACAGGTGTGGAACATCGTCACCTGTCCCCTCCTATCCCCACATGTATGCCCCACAATGTGGCGATACATGCGCCGCACATACAGAACAGCTGACCGTACGTTCTCAATGTCCAAGACATGCACCATCTGTGGCGGACCCAACATACTAGCACACCGCCTAGAAGAATGCCCGCCATCTGCGCATATCTGGGCCAACGTAATGCACTTGTTTCAACAACCACCCACAACCAAATTCCGACTGTCCCGTGATATCATGGCACTCAACATGACCTCACCTATCCCCCAGACACTGAGGGCCCTAATTGTGTGCATTGCAATATGGTCTATTCACACAATTACCCTCGACGCATTCAATGGGGTCTTCCACAACCTTAACCAAACCATCGTCAGGTTCCACAACCATTTGGCTGACCACTTCCAAGCCTGGCTGTTCGGCTCACTCCAACACAAATGGAAGAAACGGATGGGTACATGGATTCCAATCTGGTTCCTCCGATATGACACTAAAGCCTCACAGTCTCCATAGGCGGTACACCCTACTAACCAGGGTCGCCATACCACCTAAGGTCTAGTCACCCACCACCCGTGGCCCCCAGCTACACCAAAATGTGCCATGTCATTTTCTGAGTTATCTTTAATTGCTTTGCTCTCTTTTCCCGCTTCTGTTTTCTCCGCCTCTTCTTTTCTCCTACATATTGGATGTGTCTGTCCCCCGGTCGGCCATCCTCGTACAAATAAATGTAACTTTGAGGATAATATGTTGACCATATAGATCAGACTTTATCATTGGTTTATCAGAATGCTGGGGAAGCTCCACTGACTAGGAGAAATTAGCCTCGTTACCCTAATCTACAATGACAGCATTGTCTCATTTTGGTATCAACTATTTTTCTGGAAGAGACGAGAAATGACAATGGAAATCCTAGAAAAATAAAGTAATTTCACTAATGTAACGGATAAGTTTGTCTCATTCATTACATTCTGACTCAGAATCAGATTTTCAAATACAAGCCAGATTGCTTTATAAAATGTTTTTGGTTTGGTTATTTTGGACACTGGGTTGTGCCTCATTCAAGCTGTAGATTAGGCTAGTGCGAGCCTAATCAAAAGTTTAGGTGAGGCCCCCAAAAGCACTGCCTTTATAAGGCGTGCATGCCCATTTTAACTTTCACTTTGGAATGCTATGAGGACAACCTAGCATTCCCTTCCTGGGGAGCATTGTCAGTTTGCTCACCAGATAAACTATTGTAGGCAGGCCTTTTTTATGAACTGGAATAAAAATAAAGGTCACTTTGGGGCTAGCATACCTCGCATACCTGTTGGTATTTTTCCCTGTTGGAGCTTTTGAGTGATTGGGTTGGACTAACCACAAAGAAGCCTTTTCATAGCCAACCAACAAGAGGTTAAAGTTTAGATGCTTGTCAGTGCCCCAAACCTCTCCCTACTCTGTTAGGCGGTTTGATTGCATGTCAATTTACCAAAGAAATATAAAAAGACATACAGTGGTCAGAACTGGGGGTTTTCCGGTCTGTTACAGCCAAAGAATTAAGAGTGCAAGATCTATACCACCAGGATCACAGATGATAGTTTGCACTGGGTTGATATTGGAGATACTGGAGCTGCTGTATGGGGAAGTTGTGAGCTCCTGGAAGAAGTCCAGATTTGAGCCTTGGGTAGCTCCTGGAATAATTAGCCGTCCATGGAGAAATTTGTGTTCTCCTGGTGAAATTGAGTGAAACGAATGAAGATTGAGAAGAATTAGATCATCGCATTTTTTCATCTAACCTTGATGGCTGAATTGAGAAAATTCCACAATTCTGGGACCCCCAACAAAATGGGATTACTGGCAGGTGTAACCAAAAGTATCAATTTATTGGTTGATTGAGAAAAACTCTCTGATCTGATGGACAGACAGCAGGAGTAGGTGCTCAAGTTATTGAAAAGTATTAGAAAAAATTTGTCTAGGATGACCACAATTTGGAATATGCAAGAAATGTAATCCACAAGGTCAACGCTGGGGAAAAATTTGCCAATAATAATGAGACCGATTTGATGTTTGAAGGTGTACAAAGCAGTAGTAGAGAAAGAAATCAGCAAACTAGTGAAGCATGCGCTACCTAGTTTCATCGTTAAGACTATGGGAGAGCCATATCCTATTTTGAAGAATAAGGACAGCTTTAATTGGGTGTTGATTTTTTATTAAAAGCTGAACAAGCTTACAAAGAAGGATTTGTACCCACTACTAAGAATCAATGATATGTTAGATCGTTTTGGAGAAGTGAAGTATTTCTCTGCAATGTTTCAAATATTGAGATATTGGAAAATTGATTTGCTAAGAGAAGACCAAGAATATGCGCAATTATCACCATGCAGGGCTTTATCAACTGATTAAAATGCCCCAGGGTCTATGAAATGCGCCTGCGACGTTTCAGAGGGCCATGAACGCTATCTTTAAGTGACCAGAAGTTGTCATGCGTCCTGGTGTAATTGGATGTTAATTTGTGTTCAGTAGGATATTTACTGACCATTTGCACCACTTGGAGAAAGTCTAAGCAACTATCCGTGGCCAACCTGAAGATTAAGCCAAGGAAGTGCAACTTCTTAGAGAAAGAGTTATAATATCTGGGATTCGTAATCTACTCTAGTGGACTGCAGTTGCAAAGACAGAAAAATGAAGCCATAGAGTGAATGGCTGAACCAAAGAGTGTCTGAGATATCCAAATGTTCCTTGGAATGGTCAGATACTATAGAAGATTAATTTTGGATTTTGCAAGAATCGCCAATCCCCTCTTCCATTTGCTGAAGGATCTGAAAAAAAGGATTTGTTTGGAGTGAAGAGGCCCAGAGTTTCTTCAATAAGTTAAACCAGTATTTGATAGATTCTCCAATTTTAAAAAAATTCTGAGTTTTAATCAAAAATTTATAATACAAACTGATACTTTGTTAGTAGAGATTAGTGCTATACTGAGCTAAGTATATGAACTTGGGGAGAACATCTGGTGGCATATGTAAGGTGGACACTTTCAACACTGAGAGGAATTACACCATGACCTAGCATGAATGCCTTGTGGTCTTTTATCCTGTAAACAGTTTTGGGTCTATATACATGAAACGCACTTCAAAGTGGTAATGGACCACTCCTTGTTACATTGGCTACATATTTTAAGAGAACCAGATTTACAACTGGCTCGATGGGCACTAAAGCTACAGCCTTTTATGATTATAAGTTAGTTCACCAAGCTGGGGATTCTCATCAAAATACGTATGGCTTATTGTTGCTACCAACGGTCCAGGTGGTATACCAGCAAGCAGATGAGTTAATCCAGATAATGATTGATGGAGAAATTAGGAATGTGCATTGAGAAATCCAAGGTGCACTTCAAAAAGAGATGAAAAACACTGAGACCATGGATGGACAAGTTTTCAAAATGATCAATAGGAAGTGATTATGATTCCTAAAACCATAGAAACAAGTGGCTATCGTTCAAGTTGATCATAAGGTTTTCAAGCACAGAGGCCTGAGAAAGATGACCAATCACATTTGCCAGTATTACTATGGGAGTCCATCAACTATGATGTTGCAGCTTATCTGGCTTGTTTTGTGGAGTTCCAGTTGCACAAGCCGCACAAGAAAATGACTGGATACCAACTGGTCCACCCTGGATTTGCTTGGCATACAGTGTCCATCAATGTGATAGGACCACTAATCATGAGTACCCAGGGCATCAAATACATCATAGTTGCAATTGACCATCTGAAGTGATGGGTCAAGATGAAGGACCTGGTAAAAGTAGACGCTACAAGCACTGTATAGTTTATCTTAGATCAAGTAGTATACTGACATGGATGCCCACAGGTATTTGTTGAGCAACAATGGAACGAATTTTATGTCTCATGTGATCTCACAATTAAATGAAATAATGGGGATCCAAGGAGTCATGACATTACCTTACCAGCCAGTGATAAATGGTCTGGTAGAGCGAGTCAAATGGATGATGGACGTGATGCTGAGGAAGCTGGTCACAGGAAGTTTTTCACATGGGGAAAGTACCTTAGTTTGGTGATGTTCTCCTATAATATAAGTCATCATACAGCAATAAGAAAAATGTCATTTGATCTGATTTACGGAAGGAAGTCCACGTTGCCACTGTTTTTAACTTTGGTGGTGGAACTAACATCAGGGTTGAGTGCCAAGCAGTACCTGAACTGATTGATAATCTGATCAAAATGCAATTGCAAGCATATGATACGACTTTAGAGAAAAGGCTTAGAGCAAAAATGATGGATTAAAAGAACAAACCATCCTTATCAGAATACCAAATAGGTGAAAGATTTGCTTTGCAATACGCATGGTTTTGGGAGAAGAAACAAGCTGGATGTGTAGTGGTTGGGTCCATTTGATATTACTGCTAAGATTGTGATGGATGCCTACTACATCAAGGATCTCTTGGATGGAAGAATATTAAATTGAGTTTATGCTAAGTATTTGATGTGATGGATCAATAAAAAAATAATTAAAAAGGTCTTATTAAAGGAGTGCTGAACCATTAGTTGGTTATATCATGATGATTTGGCTTAGTCCAGAAAAAAGGACCGCTGAACAAAACTAGATGGTTAAGTCTTAAAAAATAATACCTCTCAACCACAGAAAACTGGTAGGTCTAAGTATACCTAGGAACCAGTTTGGTGGAATAAAATAAAAAATGGACCACTGATTAGAGAAAAGGTCAAGTCTCATAGAAAAAAGGAAGAAAGAAAATAAAAGATTGATAAAGATATAGGATAAAATCAATTAATTAATTAATTAAAATGTGCATAGAAAAAAGATATAAATCTATAAATTTTATTTTTGTTAGTTATCCTCGACTTGAGGATGATTCTGCCTACGTTGCCTCTTGGGGTTGGAGGATGGATCGCAAAAGGAGTAAACAAACTGTCAAAATCTATGTGATATATGATGCTAGCAAGGGCTAGACCTAATCAAAACAAGTTTGTTGAGCGGAAGCCAATCCCTGCAAGAAATTGACTAGGGGAAGAGAGATAGAATTGTTGGAACATGCCAAATGTGATACTCTGAAAGGAGGAGGGAAGCAGCAAAATAAGAAGAGGCAGTCAGCAAATAACTCTTGAGTAATACCAAAATGGCACTGGAGCTGGAAGATTGGTCTTGAGCACTTGCTGATGGACTTTATCAAGAACATTGGATATATGGGCCAGCATTGTGCAAGGGATACTAGGCAATGGTTGCCAAACCATCCATCTATTAAAGCCATCAGAGGAAGATACCAATGGGACATGTCAGAAAAGAGATAGTCATGCAGGGATTAAATGGATTCCTGCAGATTATGACTATGGGCTGATTGGAAGTGAAAGCAGAATGATTAATGAAAGCCAGGAGAGGCTGGAAGCTTCATGGCCCAACTTTGAAAAACTGACTGCAAAGTGAAGAGCATAGGCTGCAACATCTCGATCTAGAGTGTTTTTAATATCAAAGGGATTCAGAGCTATAGGTAGAGCCTCAATTACATGGGCCCTCAATTTTGCATAGGGGAGTTTGAAACGCTCACTGTTTTTGATGGCTAGTTTGGTTGCCAAAACAGCTGGATTTTAATACTGGCTGAGTCATTAGAAACTCTGGAAGCAAGTCCAATCTGGAAAAGAACAATTGTTAAATAACGGAGGGCATTGCTTTAGGATTTTTTACAATAATGGTAGGAAAATTGAAAATGGGGCCAAATCCAGAAGAGTTTGAAATCTAACTCGAGAATTGACAACAGTGAAAGGTTTGGCCATGAGTTGTTCAAGATAATCGCTAACCTATTTTTGTTGGGGTTGGTTACCATTTCCAGTAATTCCATGGAAGGACTGTCCATAGTACTTGACATGTAGTATGAGTCCTGGAAGGGCCATCAAAGATATTCCAGCAAGCAGATCAACTCATCAGCTGGAAGAGCTGAAGGTCTTTATCAGACATGCTATCAAGCAGTTATTGGTACTGAGACTCTGAATAGAACATATGAGCTGGACAAGAGGGGGACGTTAGACTTATATAATAGCCAACGTTATGCACTCTGAAATCCTTTAAGCTTTAAATTAGGAGTAATTAAGTTCAAATTTAATGGGATAAGCTCTCCAGAGAAGAATTAAGAATGATATGAGCCAAGAGGTTATTATGAGAAAATAATAAGGGCAAAGCTAAATGAGCATTCTTAATCGTGCTATGAAATAAGCATCAATGGTCAGAATCTCTTGTCAAGGATGAGAAGAAAAATCAGGAATATTGAGTATGCCAGACCAATAATCCTGAATATGACAGCGGATCATATGCCCTTTCAGGGGAAAACTGGAACCCAGGATTCATATCATCACAAGTAAAACAATCAGCCAAGAACAATAAAAGGGTCGTGGGAACTGCGCTCTGAGTAGGTGGTAGCGAGGAGAAAGAGGAAGAGAGCTGCATGCTGAAGGTCATTCTGAGCAGCTTTGAGTACCAATTGACTTTACTCTGTTTGAACTAAAAAACTATCTGACTGAGTGATAAAATGGTATTCTCCTGTCCCAATCCTTTTCTTGATGGAAATATAGGCAAGTGGGGGGATGCGTTGGGATCTTTGCCCATATTCCCAGATGACTAGATTACCAGGGGTCGCTAGGGGATAAGTCCCTATAGAAAATGAATTGGATATTGGTTGACCATGATTATGGGTTAAAAATGTTCAGGGGATTTTAGGTAATTCATCTGGTTCAGATCCGTCAGGGATCAAACTGGGTGAATGCTAAGATCTCATTGGGCTTATTTGCTGACAAAATGGGCATCTAATAATTGATTGATAATTACCTATCAAGTGTACTGATTGTTATTGGTTGGGTTTCATCACCATTTGATTGGGAATTTAAGGACAAAGTTGTGAGATGAATTATGCCACCTTCATCTAGCAGTATTATCATTTTTTTGCATCTGCCTTAATGGGTAAAAAGCCACTTTACCTAAGAAGGTCGCTTGCCAAATATGTTAGTTTGCTGGGTTTGAGAGGAAAACGTTAAAACATTTTCCAGCTTTTTCCATTTTAAGTCTTGAGGATGTCCAATGACAGAATCCTAGCCTGGATGGGGGAGAAAATAGCTTCTGAGATGATGAATGGTAATTTAACAGCAACGTCTGCCATTTCATCAATGAGGTGCCAACCAAAGGTTGGGCGCTGAATTCCCACTATAAATCTCTTAGGAATTTACCAAATAAAAACAGTAATTACCAGAGTAATTACCAGATTCGTTGCTAGTTCTATTATTCAATGAAATTGTTGCTGTGTGCTTTATATGGAAACTCTTTAGGATAAAGAGTAAGGATATGAACATGAATCCAGAGAAGAGAAGCCGATCTGAGATGGAAATTGCTGTCAACTGTGTGTCATTAGAGAGAAGCCATAAACAAGGATCTGAGCATGGATCAAGTTAGGTGGTATAAGATAATGAAATCATATTGAGTCATCTAAAGTATTTTGAGAAGGAATGCTGGTCAAGCGTTGAACCCAACACTAGTGATCTATTCAACTATAGATAATAGTCTTCATACTAACATCAATCAAATATATATTATTATCAGAAAGCGTGAAGGATTGCACAACATCAAACCTGTGCAGCTCTAAATTTAGGGGTTATCAGTTGTGAACAATCAAAGAAACCCAGAAATTTTAATAGTGTTAATTCTATCGTTTCTGGAGAGGTGTGGGGAATGTCCCACCACACCAACAGGGAAAGACCTACTGAAAACACAGGGAAGAAGGCCCCATGGAGGGGAAAACACCTAAAGGACCAATGTTGAGGGTGCATAGTATAGCATAAATGACAAGGTAACCCAGAAAGGTGAGGATTTGGGTGGACACCTCAAAAAATGTCCATTAACAAGTGCAGATCGGATCCAGTGTTTTTGGGACTTCTATCTGCAGAGGACTAGGATTTTCCAGAGGGGCAGTAGAGTCAGTTTACAATTTAGTTAAATTAAAAGGACCATTTTTTGAGACCTTCCCAAAGAGGTCTGACACAAGTCAGCCCAAGTGAACATTTTAAAAAATTAAATCTAATGGGTAATATTGAAAACAAGTCAACAACAAAAAATTTGGTCTCAGTGAATCATTAATAAACAATTTGAGAGAAATCATCATTTATCAATTGAGGCACTGCGCCCAAATAAACCAATAAACGCAAAACTACCATTAGCAAAATTACTTCAATAAAAATAAGCTTTAGCTTGAGTTATTAAACTAGCTGATTCTTCCCAGACTTGGTGATATTATAAACCAAACGGTACTTGAAACCCTTTTCTTCAATTAAACACAAAGATCCGTCAAAATTTAAGTATGTTGGTGATTTAACATTGGGATGTAACACTCATTTAATCATCACGTTCATCCCCAGCAAACTTAAATCTTATCTTGCTTCAACCCAACGTTTGTACATAATGTGCCTCAGGTCAGGCAGGCTATCCAACTTTATTCTCTTGGCCTCATTACGACCAGTCTTGTCTTTATAATCAGTTACCTCATTTATGCCATTCAACCATGACAAACACCAATTTGGTTGGCCTCCAGGGGGAATAACTAGTGAAGCGAGAGTCTGAGGGGAGGGCTTCAAAGTATGCAGCTTTGGGCGAGACTTTGGCATTGGAATAAAATAAGAACTTAGATGAAAATAAGATAACTAATATCCTCCTCTTAAAGAAGTAACTCTTAAAACTAGCCGTTTTCCTGTGCTTCACCATGGTGTCTATAACATTTCAGATTTTCAGTTTTATAATTTAGATTTTATATTATAGATAAACAAAACCTCTCAGCCAAATATAACTGCTCAATTTAATCAACTAAAAACCACCAACCACTCAGGTAAACCTAACTGAACTTATCAAAACAACCAATAACTATTCACCCCTTAAACTAAACTGTGTCCTGTCAATTCACAAAAAAGCCATTAACCACTCGGTCAAACAAAGAACCTATTTAATCAATCAAATAACACCAAACTGCTACCTGAAACATCTCTTTATATTTAAAATTATTGTGTACATGACATATCTTCCAAACTACTAAATCAACTTCTACTTAATTTGCCAAAAGTATTTTACTAATTGGGTGAACCAAATTAGGCAGGTTTTTAAATATATAAACCTAACACCCCTAACCATGCTTCACTATGGTATTTAGTTTATCAGATGATGATAAGCTCACATTGTAGCCTTTAGGCTATGCCAGCACTACTCTCAAGCCACTCAGACTAACAGCTCTGCTGTTGCCCTCATGGGTGGTGAGCTGATTATCCTAACTACTTAATCTACTTAAACTCTAATAGTAATTTTTGTTAAGTTTCAGGTGAGCAATTAGTTATTTATTAGTCAATATTCGCCAATTCTCACCCACTCACCAAATAGATTGAATCTATTATCCTTGATAGTTTAAGATTTAATTTTATTTTCCAACTCTCACTCACTCATCCAAATAAACTAAACTTATCTGACTTAATTATCTTCAAATGTGCAATTTGGTGAATTATTAGATAATATTTGTTAATTCTCACCAACTCACCCAAAATAGATTGAAACTATCAGGCTAGATAATTTCAGTTTAATCTTATTTGCCAACTCTCACTCACTCACCCAAATAGATTAAACTTATCTGACTCGATTAGCTTCAGTTGAGCAATTTGGTGAATTATTCAAATGATATTTGTCAATCCTCACCCATTCACCCAAATAAATTGAGCCCATCAGCCTCAATAATTTCAGATTAGATAAGATTTGTTAATTCTCACCCACTCACCCAAATAGATTGACCCTATAAAACTCAAAGGTCTCAGATGTCAGTCAGTCAGTACTTAGGTATGTCAGTAAATTTTTTAGTAAGTAGATAAGTCAGAACTATTTATAATATTGTTAGAAAAAAGGATTTTGATTACTGGGAATTGTGAAGAGTGATTAATTGATTATTATTGATTCCTAAGTGATTCAACCATCATCTCATATCACCTGTAAGATTAGCTGAGCTTTTCAATCTCCTGCAAATATACTTAGTACTAGTTAAATTGGTATTAACCTCAGACAGTAGTTATTCCAATAAACCTGGTGTGAGAATTTAGGGATAGGTCGCTTGATAATTATTGTCATGCATAATTGATTGGGGCAAAGTTCCATAAATTAATTCTCAATATTACCAGTGGCCAATGGTATTCAAACCATTTGGAAACTCACTAGGCAGATTAAAATAGCACTGACTCTTCTGGTCAAATTCAGGCTTAATTTTCCCAACTTAATTGTGAACTTCTTCTAAGGAAGATCTTAATACAAGCTGTGGAATTGGTGTTTCCAACTTGTCAACACTTCCCCAAGGTTAGGATTCAGATAAAGACCAGGAAAGGATAAAATAAATATATTTTTTATTATAAGCTATTTCTTAGATGATAAGTCATTAAGCCAGGCGCCAGTATTTAAACCTCTAGGTATCTCCTGGCCACATTCAAGCATGCAATTTCAACAGATGTTTTACCACCTCAGTCCAGCCTTTGAACTGATATGACTGAGACCTTTTCTTAGGTTTATTGCTGGCAAAATACTCTCAAAATTAGAAAATTTCGGGTACAAAAATTTTGATAAAAGCATGCAAAATTGTCCTAAGATCTTCTTGATTTGAGTTTCATCATACTGCTGATGATCTACACCTTCTGTGAAATTTTTGCGTCAATTAAAGTAGATGACATGCCCCTAATTGGGATGTTGGCAGGCCTCTCTCTTGATAGCACTAGGTACTCCCTTTCAGGTGGTCCATGTGCAAGTGCTATTGTGCCAATTATGTGGATTATCATACAAATTTAGCGCTAGGGCAGAAAAGTGATTATGTTTCTCAATCATCTGATGGTCCATGGGACTTTTGAATGTTAGCTTTGGGTTGGTCCCAAATGATTTTGTATACTAGTTAATTGATTGTGTTCCTAATAATCAGGACTAATTTCCAAGATTTGATGCATAGATAATCGGCCATATTATGTGGGCATATTCGTCCCAAGATTATTGGTAAAGTCTCTGATTGTTTTTAAGTTGAGATCTCAGCCTGTATCATGTAATTGCAATAGGATTTGAGGTGAGAGTATAGGTGTTAACTTGAGCGTTAAAGGATAATTGGCCTGATATGATGGTTGTCAAAAGTTTGTTTTTAATCAACCACAAGATTCTTACACCTGTTATAATGGTCTAATCTACTAGATTCCTGAATGACAGATATTTAAGATACTGGGATCGTTAGATCATTGATCATGAAAAAATTATGAATATGGCCTCAGAATTAGGAACGTAACTAAGAATATAAACATAATGCTTAACTGAATTTTGAGTAATTTATTAGTACTTTAAATCAAAAGTCTAAACTAATCACGTGGATTTAAACCTTAATTTGGGACTTATTGGAGCAACTGAACAGCCTATAAGTTAATTCCTGCATACTGGTATATGTTAATCTTCTCCCTGGGAAAAGGCTTCCACCTTGCATAGGGAGAATCCTGATATCACCATACGCTAGAAGATGGATATCAGTGCTTTACAACCAGCTTTACCCCAAAGTAATAGTCAAATTGGCTTTATGGCGGCTTTCTGTTCAAACAAGGTCTCCATCAAGGGGCTTAATGAGCCTAATTTTGTTTAATATAGCTCTGGACCCCCTCTTTAACTTACTCTACAAACAACTTTTGGGTATCCAACTTCCTGGAAAACCTCCCACCTGCACCATAGCCTTCGCTGACAACGCAGCAGTGGCGGTTGGATGTATAGATAACCTTTACCTAATTGTCAATGCCTTTAATTGCTATTCCAAGGCGTTTAATGCAATAGCAAACACCTAAAACCACTATAGTATAAGTAGATACCCTCCTTTTCTCCCCTTTTGGCCTAGAGCCCACTCACAATACCTTACATCACCTACATTTTCTCAAAACACACCAAGGGGCTGCAAACAAAAAAATGAGGGTTAAATACTGAAAGCAATGTCATCTCACATAGCTAGCTGGAGCTGCCGACAAATCACCACCCAGGGCCAATCCCTGATGATGAACCTTTTTCTTTATCAAAGGTCTGGTTCCTCGCTTACGCTGCCCCTTATTGAACAGTTTCTACTTGAGGATAAACATGATATTTTGTTGCTTAACATGGGGATCCAACCACATGCCCACAGCTCTGACAACATTTTTTATCAAACAGCAAAGGTATCCTGAGGCTTTTGGACATGAGAACCCAAACCACCTTTATACTTACTGAGCTCCTCAAGCTCATTATCTGCTGGGAAGTGACTTCAAAGTTACAGTGGGCTCCTCCCCTATGATTGTCATTAGCAGCCTCCTTGGGACTCCCTCAAACCTCTTCAATGGCTGTTGGAGAATGGCTAATGAAACATCTGAACCACCGCCTTAAACCTTCCTTGAGCTTATACTTGAACTAGGCCCTCCTGTTCCTTTTGTGGGTAGGTGCATGTGAGTACCATATTTTCCCATACAAAAAGGGTAGCCCTATTATATCAGCCCTATGAAAAACCTTAGTCCACAATGGAAGTTTTTAACTCCCACTTTAGCCCTCTGGACAGACCCCCAATACTTCCTCGCCTCATTGAACTTTTTAATTATTCAGTAAAATACAATCTCAAGGAGTTCTAGCAAGACCTTAACCAACCAATTATCTTGGTAAAAATGTCAACTATGGTGTGGTGAGTTCTACACTGCTTGTACAGGACAGGGATCAAACTGGTCCTACCTTCCAGCATAAGAGCTGCCCACAATGCAACAAGCCAAACGAAAACCACCTTCACCGCTTATCTAACCGCCACCTCATTGCCCCCTCCTTAACCAAAATCCTCAAACTCCTCTAAGCAGAACCTTAAATTGCATCTAGTTCAGGACATTATGTTTAACTGCTTGCCCCCCCCCCAAATTCCCCAGATCTCTCAGAATCCTGGCCTTCACCATAATAATATGAATTATTCATAATTTGTACCTCCACGCCATCTTTGAAACTCAGCTGTGGACATTACCTCACATGATTACTCATTTTCAGGTGCACTTCAAGATGGCCCTAAAATTTGTCACATCTCCAATCTTTAAAGATATTGCTCTTTCCAGCCGTGGACAAAGATTTGTAGATAACACCAATCTGATAATAATTCAAATCTATAAAGCACCCCAGATAAAGTATTATATGTCTGCATACCACTATTGTGGGGTTGAATCAAATCTTGAAGAAGAGTTAAGATGATGCTCTTCCTTAACAGCGCTTTCTGACCCCAGGAGAGCAATTAAAGGTTCTATTAAGTGACTAAGTTCAGTCTATTGGTTCATAGAAAGGCGTCCATATTATTGTATCTTATCTAATAAATTCAGAAATTTGAAGGTTTTCTAAAAGCAATTTTATTTAGCATATACCACGTAAATAAGCAGTATTGAGAGATGAAATATAGACAGTTTTATTTAGTAGTCAAATATAATGACCAATAATTGTTAAAGTCTTATGAAATTATCCTTGTTGCTATTGGGAGCTTAGGATATTTAAAATATGCAATAGTTAGTAATTGCGCTCAAGAAACTAAAATAAAAAATTATTATCAGGCTTTATTTTTAAAATTTCAATAATTTTGGCATTTGCACCAATTTGGAAGGTTTTAAAGGCACAATCATTAGGTTTTATCTGAGATAAATTCTTGATAAAAATGGCCCAATCTTGGTTTTTTTATATAATAAAAATTTTGTATAAAAATGGGTCAATTGCTTCATTTTCTCAGTGATTCCAACATTTTGGAACCCCTATAAATAGAGGTTCCCTTAATCTCATTTTTAGTTGATCCAATTTAATGCCATGGCTTCTATAAAAATTCTTGTGAATTTGAAGTTCATATCCTATGGATCCCTCAAAGCTATATAAGGGTCTTAATTTTTTTTAATAAAAATTGGCGCCAATTCTGTGGCTTTACCACAAATTATACTATAATTTTGCTAGTTTTTTTCTAAGAAAACAATGTGATGGCCAGGCTTATACTATACCGTCACATCATACTCCTTTGAGATAGAAAAACTTTTAAATTTTATTGGGGCAATGGAGGCAATTTTCACTGTTTTCCAGTAACTCTTTAATGGGGTAGTCCCTCCATTTTACCAGAAATTTGCGTCGACCACATAACAACATAAAATCCAATTTTCCTCAATCTCATATTCAGGTGATTTACACAGTGCAGGTTGGAGGAGAAAGTCCTTCTTGGAGTGGCCCAGTAAATAACCTGAGTTGGAAAATATGAAATAGTGGGATGTACTTTTGTACCTTCTGGTAATGGCTAGTCAAAAGCCACTAGGCTTACTTGACAGTTCACCTTGTATTGTCCAAGCCATACAGGACCAAGATTGTTGTGTTGAGATTTGGTATTGTAGTTCCAAGAGCGAATTAAATAAATTTAAATTTTAAATTTTAAACTTATTGCGGGGAAGGCTGACCATGGGATGGACACTTCCAAATATGACTCAGACGAGACAAAACTCAGTACCAGGTGAGGCACCCCAGAGAAGCGATGCTATCTCTTGTTGCCAGCGGGAACGCCACTCATGGGAAGGGGGAGGGAACGTGTGTAGGGGGCGTAGCCACTATTGAGCAAGTGTGGAGGAAGGGGTCTGATTTGATGAACCAGACTGGGAACCAGGAGGAGACCAGCTGCCGGTGACGTGGTGGGAGATATCCAAACATCCATGCTTGAAAGTGATCCACCAAATGAGACCGGAATCTGTGGACAGCTTCAGGGAGGGTGGGGATGGATCTGGCGATGGCATCCAAGACAATCGTGTGGATAGTCCACATGGCGATTGCAACCACCAGAGCACGAAGGGAGGGTGGGAGGGGGAGGCCATTGATGAAGCAAACATATCTCTTGACAGACTGAAGGGATGTGTTTGATCCTGGCCTAGCAGACGTTGGACTTCGCGCCATATTACTTTAGAGGTGGGGCACTTCTCCAGGCGGTGAAACAGCGTTCCATACTGGCCACACACGACACAGGATGAGTGTAAAGCATTAGAGCGCTCAGCTGTACGATACACCCGCCTCAGGCAGCGCCACACATGGGAACGGACTTGAGGCTGCAACAGAGGATGGTGTGCGAATTTTTAGATAGTCTTTTGGGTCTCAGTGGAATAAGGGATGTCCATCATGTCCAGGTAGTCCACCCTGGATAGGACTTGTGGTCGAATGGGGATCACGCCATCATGGATGGGTAGCCCCTGTACCTCTTGTGTGAACTGAGGAGAGGGGCGGCCTCTTTGGGTTGTATATCCACTAATACGAATTCTCCACTCTGCGCTTCGCATGGAGAGTAGGATTCGTTTGTAAAGGGTTTTTGTCCCGTGAGGACCTGTGGCTGATGTGTGTGATGCAAGGTATTTCATCAGGGAGTGGGGGTTTGATGGGTTGTTGAGGCCCAAGGCTCGGGAGAAGTTGGAGCAGGCCGCGCGGGACCAGTGTTGGGATGGGAGTGTAGGAGCAGTGATGGCCGCAATCCAGGTGCCTAGGATCTTGGCGGCATGGGCTTTGAAGTCAAGTAGGCCCATGCCACCATGATGATGAGGGCCAAACATGACCTCTAGCCGTACTGGTGGAGGGCGGCCTGACCAAAGCCAACCTTGTAGCAAAGCATACAGGGATTTGAAGAAGCTTGGGGAGAAGGGGATGGCGTGGGCTCCAAACCAGACTTTGGATAGGAGCATAGAGTTGGCAAGAACAACCCTGCCAGTGAGGGTAGTAGGGTGGGCTCTGAGAGAGGCGATTCGCTTCGTCACGTTGTCCAGTATATGGCCCTCCATTACTGCTGACACGTATCCTCCTGCCTCCAACCACACGCCCAGATGGCGTACCGGTCCTATGGTAGGTCGCGGCACAAAGGGGAGCACCAGTGGAGCGGTGTGTTTTAAGTTAGTAAGGCGTGGACGTGGGCGAGCAGATGGGCCAGGTTGGGAACTACTTGCTGGAGCCCGGCAGTTCTGATACTGACCAAGGAGAATGATTTCGGTTTTGGAGGCGTTCAGTGCCGCGTTGCTTACCTGGGAATATTCCTGGATGAGGGCTTCAAGCGCGCGTGCATCTTTGTTATTAGACACCCCCACCACGCAATCATCTGCAAATGCCATCATCTTGACTGGGGTTTGGCCTGGCACATGGACCCCTGTGAGTTGGGCATTCACATTTCGCAGTAGTGGGTCAAGGCTGAAGTTGTATAAGAGTGGGCTCAGGGGGTCCCCTTGTCGCAGGCCCCTTCGAGGATGGACTACATCCATTAGGAAACCTGGGCTGCGCACAGCCATTGTTGCAGATTCCGTGAGCAGCATCACCCAGTTAATGAAGCGGGGAGGTAGGCGGAATTGTTGGAGGCAGGCCCTAAGGTATTCCCAGTTTACTCTATCATAGGCCTTTTGTTGGTCCAAGAATACAAGTGCCCCAGAGGCTGTGGACTGACACACATTAGCCACAGAGTGCACGTTATCCCAAATCGACCTTCTGGGGATGAAACTGAATTGTTCTAGAGATGGTGGCAGATGCTACAGTCCCTAAACGGTTAGCCATGATTTTTGTTAAAATTTTGGTGTCTGTGTTTGTTAGAGAAATGGGGCGCCAGTTGGCTAAGTCTAGCCTATCCCCTTTCTTGAAGAGTGTGACTGTAAAAGCCTCATGTCCTCCTGGTAGGAGGCGCATTTTTAACAGGCTTTGGTTGAGTGAGGCTAGCAGCAATGGGGATATGTATTTAAAATATTTTTTGTAGAACTCATATGGAATGCCATCTGGGCCTGGGCATTTTTGGTTTGGTGCACCGCGAATGGTAGTCCATAATTCGTTCGGAGTAATTGATTCATTAATTCTGGGTATTGGAAAATGGTGCGGATATGAGCTCTGTCAAGAAATTCCGCCATTTTGGCCGGCTGAATTGGTTCAGCTCGGTATAACTCAGAGTAATATCTTTGCATTTCGATTGCCACTTCAGCCAGTGTGTCCACGATAGAATTATCCAATCTTCGCACCTGTGTGCAGGCCACACTCTGGCGTGGTGCAAAATTTTTTTTGAAGAAGTATGCGGTGCACTTGTCGCCTTTAGTGATGCGTGTGGCCCTGTATTGGACACAAACCCGATGTTTGTGTTGCCTTTCAAGTGCGTTGAGGTGTGCTGTTGCCTCCACCCACTTCTGGCCCCATGCAGGGGTATATCCTGAGGCTGGAATGTTGGACTCCAAGTGGGCCAATTCCGCCAGCGCTCACGATATAACCGCCGATGTGGCTCGCGAGCATCTGGATGAGAGATGGCGATAGTGGCGGATGGTGTCTTTTTTGAAAGTTGCCCATGTGGAAATGGGGTCCGCGCAAAATGGTGCAACAAACAATTTTGCCAAAGTTGCCTCTTCCACCCACATGGAAAATCCTGGCGACGCAAGCTCTGGGGGGCAGATTTTGCACCAATGTGGGGCCTTTGCAACTGTGATGGGTAAGTGGTATGTTATTGAGACCAGTCAGTGGTCGGAGAATTCCATTTTCATTGTTTTGAAGTAGGAGATGTGGGGTTGGAATTTCGCCGGTGCTAGAATAAGGTCAATGCGGGTCATGGACCTTAATTGGCCATTGTGAATGTGGGGATGCGTCATGTTTTTGAGCAGTGGGGCATGTCACAGCAGCGCATCCATTAACCCAAGGGTGGCTTTTAGAACGCGTAGTTCTACGTGACCCTGTGGGGCGTGGGGTGAGGGCGGCCACCGGTCCGTTGGTGAGGTTAGCCAACAGTTCATGTCACCGATTAGGAAAGAATTGGGGGGTAGCGGGAGGGATTTGACCGACGAGAAAAATCCCAACGCTCTTGTGCACCGTTTGGGGCGTAAATGTTGACAATTGTGTGTGCAACATCGGCCCAAGAGAAGGTGACAACGAGCACTCGTCATTTAGGAATGTTTCTGAAGATGTAAATTTGAAAAAATTGTTTTTCCAAATTAGCACCCCACAGTGCTTTGACCAAAAGGATAGGGATGGTAGGAGCATTGTTTTCCAAGCATCCTTGGAACCTCGTGGACAGTGGGGTTCCTGGATGGGCAGGATTTACAGGTAAATTATTTTGTAAAAAACTCAGTTTCCTAGCCTGGGACACTAAGGCCTTGAGTCCGGTGATATTCAGCATCCCTAGAGTGAAGGTTTCCCCCATCGCACCTTAGGTGTGAGGGGTGGGCCCCCTGGCCCACCAGCCTCTTCCAGGTCCCCACGGGCTTTCACAGCAGTGCGGGTATTAGCAGCAACGCTATCGGGGTTTTTGTTAATTTTTGCAGAAAGAGTCGCGTTGGCTTTGGCCTTTGCTTTTTGTTTTCCCGACGTCGGACGAATTTTTTGCGGTGCGGATAAGTTCAGTGCACCGTTGAGTGGGGCAAAAAAAATTTTTTTCGGTTGGGATAGGTCCCAAGTCAGTTTCAACTGGGGCTTGGGTGCAGTGATTGGGTGAGATCAAATCTCCCATCAGATCCTTGGATTGAGTGGCCCGTTCAGCTTGGGCCTCCCAATCTGATTGGGTGATGGATTCCCGAGTTGCTTCTGCCATGAAGGTCTCCATGTCCTCCTGGCGTTGTGAGTGTGGGATGGTGGTGGTGACCTTGGCCACTTCCTTGGCCGCAGTCCTATGGGCCTGCTTAGCCTTCTTCCGCTCCTGCGGGGAGATGGGCTTTACCAATAGGTAGCAGCCTTGTGCTCCCCATGGGAAGGCCTCTTTGGTGCTTGCGGTTGGTTCATAGTGCGCCTCTCCGCTGGCCCTGGCCGCCGAGGGGTGCTCTTGGAATGTAACGCCCTCTTTAATGGGGCACGCGTGTGCCTTATGGCCAAACACATCACAGTGGGTGCAAATGGGGGGCACGCTGTCCATGGTTACCTGGAATGGGTGGGTGGTGTGCCATGCGATGTCAATAAAGGTGGAGTGCAGGATCTGGGTTAGGTCCTTCGCGATCTCCTCAGATGGGGTCAGAACTGCGATGGCTTTACCGGTGCACAGGTGTGGCATCAGCGTGAAATGTTGCATTTCGAAAGATTGTATTTCGCCATATATGGCGAGACCATCTTTCAGGTGTTGCTCCAAAATGTCACATTTTACTGTAGTAGGCAAAAAGTCAAATGTGAGGAAGTTTAGTTTGATTTTATCCATCTGGTGCGTTTAGTTTTGATGACCCATTGCCCTTCGGGGAGGTCAACCACTACGTGCACCACTGCAGCCTTGTCTGCTGCTATTTTGCTTTCAAAACCTAGGTCCAGCCAACTGCGTGACATGGAGTGAGGTGCAACGTACACCGCGGTCAGGAAAATTTTGTTACATCTTCACAAAATTTTTCCCATAGGGCCGTTTTTTGGATGTCCAGATACACACAGACTCCAAATTCTACCGACGAAAGTGGCTGGGAATGTGGCGTATTGATGTACTGGTTGCATCGTGCTTGTTACGCGAGTATCTCCAGGGAAATTGTGACCGCCAGTTTTTTTAAATTTTTTTCTATTCCACCAGATTCTCCGGGGCGTTTTCGAACATTAGAGGCCGCGGGCCTTCCGCCTGCTCCTCTTGCTTTGTTTGCCCAACTGCTCCCAGACATGGGCGCAGACTAATCCCCTCTATAAGATTATCAAACTGGATTTAGTCTTGAACTGAATGGGTTGCAAAAGTGTTTGCAACGAGAAAGAAAAGTTTTTTTAGAGCGAATTAAATAATAACATCCCAAATTTATTCCAAGATTGTACCGCTTTTCTTGTCCGCCTTCAATTTCTGGGATTTTGCTTCCTGATCCAGATGTTGCTTAAAAAGCTTTAAAATCTCAATAGCATTCTTATTTATCTCAACTGCTAAGGGTTCTGCCCTCCCTCTGAGGGGCCCCAGTGATCTGGATGATATCCATATTTGACAAAAAATTGGAGATACTCCAATTTGTTCATGAATTAAGTTGTTTTATGAAAACTGGGATAGTACTAAACAATCACTCCAGATTGTCTGACAGCTTGAAATATAACAACGAAGGAGTTGTTCAAGCACCTGATTAATCTCTCTGTCTGACCATCCAAATGAGAATGGTAGGCAGAGGATTGACAAGGATTAATCTGTAGGTTTTCCAGTAGATGGTTCCAAAAATTGATACAAACTGGAGTCCATGGTCAGAGATCATCTTCTTTGACACTCCATATGTGAGAAAACTATCTCCAAAAACAAGGCTGCTTCCCCCTTCAAAGTGATCTTAGTGGAACACAGAATGAGCTCAGCATATTTAGTTAGCCCATCAACTACAACCATTAAGATTTGGTTCATATGAACCTAAAAAGAAAATATCAAATCCACACTAATGGATGGCCAAGGCATGTGGCCTCAGTAAAGGCATTGAATTCCCCATGAGGAGATTGCGTAAGGGATTAACAAGAGCACAAGTCAGACATTAGATTACATAGTCCTTAACCCTTCTTATTATCCCAAACTATTAGTGGTACCTGGTGATCAACTCTAGGTTTTTGGTAATTCCTAATTTATAGCCAGAGGATGGTTGTGACAGGCCTTATAAACCTCATTTTGCTAGTCCCCAGTTGAAACCCACATCTTCCACCAGTAATGGATCCAAACTTCTTTGCATAGATCATATCATTATATTTGGTTTAGTCCTATTAACAAACTCTTAGATTATTCTCTTATTAAATTTAGTTCTTCCTTTGGCAGCTCAAATTCTTTCATGTAATTCCTCTAAAACCATCTTCAATTAACGCAAAAACGTCAAATGGCAACATGATGACAGTGGCATATTAGTCTGGCTCAAAGTGGTACTAGAATAACCTGGGACATGACTTAAAATCTGCCTAGCAAGTTCTTGTTAAATGTGCGGTATTTAGTATTGAACACAATTATTTGATCCAGAAGCCAGAGAGATATCTCTTATTCATCTGTTGTGGCTTTTTATAGAACTCCAATCCTAAATGATTAGTGCAGATAATGATAGTCCAGTAGGTGTCAAAATTTGTGGTTGACTCGAAATAAACCCTTCAACAACCTACAGAGTGGGCCTATTTTCCCACCTAATGCTTGAACTAATAATCTAATTAAAACCTAGTACAATTAAATGGCTCAGGCCAATTATTACTACGGGGATTTATTTAATTTACTAAAGCTTGAGCCAAATATCCCTGCACATTTAGGTTAACCTTCTATGCAATTTCTCGGCTGGGTTGATCAACTCAATGTCAATTTAATTAATTATTCTATCAGAAGCTTGGGCTGAATACATTTGCACAGTTAGCAAAGTATCTCTGCCACAATCCTTGGAAAAAAGTCCCAATTAATCATGACCAATATTAAGAAATTTGTATACAAAATTATTCAGGAATGACCTGAAGTTAAGTTTAAAAGTCTTATGGACAATCAAACGAATAACATAACCAATTTTCTGACCTAGGGCAAAATATGTATGTCAATCCTCATAATCAGCATGATAGCACTTGCACATGGACTGCCTGAAAGGGAGTACCTAGTGCTATTGAGGGAGAAGCCTGCTGATTTCCCAATCAGGGGTACTTCATCTATTTCAATTGATGCCTGAATTTCACAGAAGGTGTATTTTGTCAGCAGTATGACGAAACTAAAATTCAAAAAAATCATAGGACAAGTTTGCATGCTTTACTCACAACTTTTTACCTGAAATCATCCCTTTTAAAAGTATTTTGCTACCAATAAACCTAAGAAAAGGTTTCAGTTGTATCAGTTCAAGAGCTGAACTGGGGTGGTAAAATATCTGTTGAAATTGCATGCTTAAATTTGGCCAAGAGATGCCCTAGAGGTTTAAATACCAGCGCCTGGCCTAATAAATTATGATCAAATAATATAGTCTAATAAAAATCTATTTTACTTTATCTTTATTTAATTTATATCTAAAGTCGCTTTTGGAGAGTGTCAGCAAGCTGGGATCTCAGGATCCCAAGCTTGCCACTTTGCCTGCCTCAGCCAAATTTACAGATTATGAGGATATAATTAAACCCAAAATTGGCCAGAAAGGTCAGAGCCATTTTCTTATGCTTAGTGCATTTTTGAACAGTTTTAAAACTGTAAGCAACTGGCCAAATCAAGGATCCACCAGCCGAATTTCAGCATAATTCACCATGCAGGATTTAATTAATTAAGCAAGTGATCCTCGGATTTTGACAATTGGTGCTCACTCAAAATCAGTGACACTCTCTGAGATCTATTTATCTACCAAGTCCTGGCGGATTGGCCCAGATGAGGAAGCAACATCAAGAAAGAATCTAGATCTGAAGCAGGTACTTCCTTCTCCCTGGATTTTATAACAGTGGGGGGAGCTCATTCAGATACAACAATCTTAAACCCAGATAATCCCCAACGGAAAAGGGAGCCAATTATTAATGATGTTACACTAAAAAGTTCAAGAAGCTGTTCCTGAAAATTTGACAACTCTAACTGTCCCAAGTCCATTCCTAAGAAGACTAATAAGATGATTGATCAAAAAACATAAAAAATAGAAAAAATAGAAAAGAATAAAAAGTATACAACATATAAAATATTAGCATTGCATACAAAATAAAAGATTTAAAAAATATATAAAAAAGTATATAAACTAAAAAAATATAGTACCTAATTACTACTTTAGTTTGAACTTGGGGTGGGGAGAGGATCCTACACAGAATTGTCAGCAGTTTGGGCTGAAATTAACAACCAGAGAATGCCACTCCTGATTCATCAGCTGGTTAGGATGAAAAAGGATTTAACTCAAGATTTGTCAGCTAGTCAGGCTAACATTAAAAATGATGTGATTTCAACTCAAGATTCATCTTTGGTCAGGCCAAAATTAATAATGACAATGATCAGTAAAGGTTAATTGGGAATCATAGGGCTTATGTTCAAGTCAATTGGGGGGATATGTCAAATTCTGTGGTTGACTCCAAAGATACCCTTTGGCAATCTACAGATTACGCCAATATTTCTACCTAATTCTTGAACTAATAATCTAATGAAAACTAACTACAATAACACAGCTCAGGATGATTATTGCTACATGAATTTAGTTTATATTACTAAAGCTCATGCTGAATATTCCCACACATTTAGGTTAACCTTATCTGCAACTTCTCGGCTGGGTGATTAACTCAATGTCAATTTAATTAATTATTCTATCAGCAGCTTGAGCCAAAGCATTTGCACAGTTGGGCCAAGTATCTCTGCCATAATCCTCGGCAACTAGTCCCAATTAATCAGGACCAATATTAAGAAATTTGCATACAAAATTATTCAGGGATGACCTGAAGTTAAGTTTAAAAGTCTTATGTACAATCAAATGAATGAACAACATAATAAATTTTTCTGACCTAGGGCAAAATTTGTATGTCAATCCACATAATTGGCATGATAGCAGTTGCACATGGACTGCCCAAAAGGGACCACCTAGTACTATTAATGGAGAGTTATGCTGATGTCCCAATAAGGGGTACGTCATCTATTTCAATTGAGGCAAGAATTTCACAGAAGTTGTATTTTGTCAGCAGTATGATGAAACTCAAATCAAGAAGATCCTAGGACAATTTTGCATGCTTTTATCGCAATTTTTGTACCTGAAATTCTCCCAATTTTGAGAGTATATCGCCACCAATAAACCTAAGAAAAGGTCTCAGTCATGGCAGTTCAAGGGCTGGATTGAGGTGGTAAAATATCTGTTGAAATTTCATGCTTAATGTGGCCAAGAGATGCCCTAGAGGTATAAATACCGGCGCCTCGCCTAATGACTTATTATATAATAATCTAGTCTGTTAAAAGTCTATTTTATTTTATCTTTAATCAATTTATTTCTAAAGTCGCTTTTGGAGAGTGTCAGCAATCTGGGATCTCAGGATCCCCAGCTTGCCACTTTGACTGCCTCAACTGAAGTTCCATATTATGAGGATAACATTAAACCCAAAATTGGCCAGAAAGGTCAGAGCCATTTTCTTATGCTTAGTGCATTTTTGAACAGTTCTAAAACTATAAGCAACTGGCCAAATCAAGGATCCACCAGACGAAATTCAGCCTAATTCACCATGTAGGATTTAATTAATCAAGTGAGCGATCCTTGGATTTTGACAAGCAGCATAGATCAAATGGTGTTGCCATTCCTGAAAGGACACCACTGTTGTCAAAAATTCTTTACCATTAATGGGATAATTGGTCTCCAAAGGCTGCATATTAAGGCTGAGATAGCAGATGTGGTGCCTTATAAAATTCTCCCCCTGCTAAATAAGGAAAGAGCCGATAGCACAGTTGGATGCATCAGCTTACAAATTAAACGGTTACTCTGGGTCAGCATGAGCCAAGACAGGGGCTTCAATATTTCTGTTATCTCTTGCAAGGCTTCTTCTTCTGCGCCCCATTGGAAGGGCGCCTTCCCCGTTAGCCTTATTAGAGGTATAGTCACCGCATAAATGGCCTTAGAGAACTATCTCATGCAATTGACCATTTCAAAAACTTCGTACACCATTTTGATCCACAAGGGCCTTCCATTCCTTGATGGCTTTGAGCTTGTTAGGGCATACAGCCAGCCTCCCTTAAACACTACATTCACTAAAAACGTTACTTATGACTTATAAATCTCACATTGAGTGTTTCAATTTATCTCTGTACCCTGGATGGTTTTCAATATGGAGTTAGTATTATTCAAATTCTCTTCTTTAAACTTAGAGAAAACTAGTTTATTGTCCATATAGGCAATGCAACAATGTCTCAAAGGATCTTGGATCACATGATTGATTAGCCGTTAGAACAAAGCAGGGACATTTCTTAGGCTAAATGTCATTACCCAATACTCAAAAATTCCTAGGTGGCACTTGAATGCCGCGAATTTCTGATGATCAGGATGCACTAACAGGATTAAATGTTTCTACTAATTTTAACCTGGTAATTGAAGTACTCCTGGAGATCATAGGCAAGATGTTTTAAACAGTTCAGGGGTAAGAGTCTGGTTCAGTTATCTTATTCAGCTTGTGGAAGTCCACACAGGGACGGAGCTCTCCACTTGGCATAGGTAACAGGATTGGGGAGACCATGGAAAATTTTGGAGGGCGCAATTAATCTTGATTTTAGCATGTAATCAACGTAGATTCTCTAAGGCTTCACTGAATATTCAATTCAATATATAAATGAACCCCCTGGAAAATCTGAATTCTCCTTAACTAGAAATTGAGTGAGATTGGCCACAAGCAGCAAACTTGGGTGTTCATGAGCTCCAAACACACTGTAAAACGCAGCATATTCCTTGGGTAAGGAACAATTTGTGGCTCCTCCAGACAATATTATAAGCTTGGCTGTTGTGAGCGCAAAGTTATGAACTTTTACTTGATGAGTAAGGAATCAGAGAGGTAAATAAAACCATCATTGAGTCAGCATGTTGAATTGGGGGTGATGAGATACCGCCATTTTATTACTAATACCACAGGGTAGGTAGGACGGTTCAGTTTGCAGAAGCTCTCATCAAAAAATCGTTCTTCTTGATCAATTTGTAGATGTCCTTTAACCCTCTAAATCACAGCAGTTTTTGGTAGAGTCAGCTAGAGGCACCTCGCCCGCTTTCTTCAGAGAAAGATACCATTTTTGCGCAATAATAAATTTTGATGTAGTTCTAATTAGCCCCGGTGTATATCAAGGCGGTCATTTCTTCATGGTTTTGACATTGACTATTTTAAGTGGTAGGAGTAAACAGGAGTGATCAGTGGTCCCTTTATTGGTAGGACTTTCGCAAACATGAACTGATGCAAGTAGCTCTGGAGTACTCTGGACATATCTTAGAGGTTCACTACTACAGCCACCCCATGGTCCCCTTCAGAGCGCACAGGTTGTTCTGCATGAGGATGCTTGATGAGACGTAGTGTTCAAACTCTTTACGTCACTAATCCAAATCTTTTCAACTCTTATACTCTTGAACAAAGATAAGTCCCATTTAGTTCTTGAGATTTTGAGATGGTGATCTACGTTCATGGCACTTTAATTCTCCAACCCAAACTTCCATCTAGGCGCGTCTCTGCCAAAGCTGAGAGAAAATCTAGGTTTATGGTCTGTATGAACATTCGTGGAAGCTGTGAGGGTTTAACTTTAGCTGCATGAGCAAGTGGACGGAATAAACGAGCATATTTTCCACTGAACCCTTCTCATAAGACGTCAACAACAAGGCACAAGAAGCATCTGAGCCCTCATTGAGACATGCCACTTGATCAATCAACTGGAGATGATAATCAAAAGTTTCAGTCAGACAATACTTGCTTGTAAAGAAGAGTTATGACACAAGTTGCAGGTTTATTATGGAATTCATTTAAAACTTAAGAGTATTTTGTTACTGAATGTAAGTTATACCTCTTCGCATTGATTAGGTGGCCTTGAAGCTCACTTTGTCAAAAAAGCAGGGATATTTCCAAGGCCATGGTTCATAAAGAGAATGAATAGAACTAACTTATATTGAAACTTCTTCATGGTTAACAGGCACCGGCATTCTCCCCTTCATCATTTAATAAGCTTAAAGCAGTAGAAACACCACTGAAAAAATTATCATCAGCATTTTGGGGGATGCTAATACCAGGCAAGCTAGTGGGTTTGAACAGGCACCTCTCTTGAAGCTCTCACCAGGGACAAAAAAGGTGTAAGAATTATGTGTAATTTAATGGAAAGTATTTTTTCAATAGTGAATAAAGGCGCTAGGTAACACCAAAATGTAATAGTTCACAACCCAGAAAGCACCTCATACAAAGCTCTGGATGTCCGCATACCATTATTGTGGGGTCGAATCAAACCTTGAAGATATTAATTTTATGCTCAACCCTAACCGTGCTCCTTGATCCCAAGAGAGAGCAAGAATGGACTCCACCAAGTAACTAAGTTCAAATTATTGGTGTCATAGTTAAATGACATGATAGTGGGTACCAACCTAAGGATTTGGCTGGGCGCAGGAGGCCCAGAAGGTGAAGCTTCAGGACCTCCCTGACCTCAGGCACACACTAGACCAACGCTGGGTACAAGCCAAATATGCCCTGGTTGGTGCTAGTGAAGTGCAGAACGCCCATCCCCTTTCATCAGCCTGGGCGTTAAAACAAACGTTTATTCAATTTACAACAATGGTTCTATTCAGTTGATTAAAACTTGGAGTTCAAAACCCATGGTTTTTATGTAACTACGTGTTTGGGTCAGATCCAACCTCAATCAGTTACTTGTGTGAGCCAGTTTCAGTGTATTCTACCAATTTGGATGGTAGTGTTTTCCTATTGGTGATCAGTGCTTAGGACCACTTCAGTAGACCCCAAATTTCCTCAACAAAGTTTAAATTTGTTTTCTGTGACCAAATTCCTTGTTGGTCGACTTTCCAGGTAAACTTTCCCCATTTTCCCGTTTTCTATTATGTTATTTCAGACAATCCTGTGTGTGGATCCCTTTGTCAAAATCCGAGGATTGCTTGCTTAGAAATTAATATCCTATACATCTATTTGAGCTGAAGTTCCAATGTTAGATCCTCAATAGTGCCTATGGTTTATGGGATTGAAACCGTTTATTAAATCACTAGGCCTTCTAAAATTACCTCGACTCTTCTGGCCAATTTCAAGTGTAATGTTTCCTTCATAATTGGGAACTTTGTCCTAGGCAGGATTAGATACAAACCTGGGATTTGGTCCTTCCGGTTTGTCGACACTTCTCCAAGGTCATATTTGGGATAAAAAACCAGGAAAAGAATAAAATATATACAGCTTTTATTTAAGCTATTTATTTGATAATGGCATTAGGCTAGGCGCCAATATTTATACCTCTAGGGCATCTCCTGGCCACATCCAGCACAAAATTTCAACAGCTATTTTGCCACTCAGCTTGGCCTATGACTGAAACTTTTTCTTATGTTCATTGGTGGCAAAATACTCTTGAAATTGGGAGGATTTCAGGTACAAAAATTGCGAATAAAGCATAAAACGTTGTCCTAAGATCTTCAGAAATTTAAGTTTCGTCATACTGCTGAAGAAACACACCTTCTGTGAAATTTTTGGCCTCAATTAAAGAAAATGAAGCACCCCTAATTGGATATTGGCAGGCCTCTTCCTTGATAGCATTAAGTAACCCCTTTCAGCTGGTCCATGTAAGTGCTATTTTGCCAATTATGTGTATTGACCTATGAATTTTCACCCTAAGGCGGAAAATTGATAATGTTGTTCATTTTGTTTAATTGCCCATGGGACTTTTAAACGTAACTTTGGGTAGTCCCCAAATTATTTCATATACAATTGAATGTTTTGTGTTTTGATAATTGGGACCAATCGCAGATATTTGATGCATAAGAATCAGCTATAATATGTGAGCATATTTGAGCTGAGTGTCTTATAAATTACTCGATCAAATTGTTGTTGAGATAATCAGCCCAAGTTGTATAATTGCAATAGGCGTTAGCTCAAGAGTTGAAAGTATAATCAGCCCAATCTGATGGTTGTTGAAGGTTTATTTTCGAGTCAACCACCGGAATCTAACCGCCTTCGATGAGGTCTCACACTGTTAACCATTATATTTTGAATATGCTTAGTTTATACCCTTATGCACCGTTGGGTTGCCCAGGTTCCCTCCAACCTGGGACACATATCTCTTCTTCTTTTGTGAACCGTGTTGCTTTTAGTTAGCTATTTTATATTATGATCTGACTTTTCTACTTAAGGTATTATTGCTCCAGCACCCTCTGCTGGACTTTAGTACTTTTTATACCAATGGCTAGTTCCCTGGCGTTGGCCTTGTGCGCCGTGCACTACCACGCTGGGAACACTAGAGTTATAGACACTCTCCTTACATTAGTTGACCAACCCCTTAACTTTATATGCACAAAAATTTTTGGTGTGGGACTTTTCCAAGGTGTAAATGGTGGGCGCCAGCTGTGGTCTTCAGCTGTGGTCAGCTGCACTGCTGTTTCCTCTTTTCCCCAAAGGTTTGAGCATCTCAGCGCTATTGTGGTTGCCTCCAACTGAAAAGTACCCACCCTTTGTGCTAATACTTGGTGGTTACGGACGCTTCAAGGTCTGAAAGTTGTGATTCTCTGAATTTCCACCAAAATTAACAATTTCTATTTTAATAAACAGGTTTTACTTTGACAACACATTCAGACGATGGTGGCAGAATTGGTGCATATGGTCCTGTGGGTGTTGGCCTTGGATAACGTCAGGCATTCCGTTGCCGTTATGGGAATAGGGTCATCCACATCTAAAAACGCGTTTTATAATGGAAACACTATGTATACCTCTGAACCTTATTTGCTCTCTCATGGCTCAGATAAGGAACCTATTCCTGTGCAACAAATCACCCCAGAATATCTCCGTTTGACCTCTTCCATGATTCTCAGCACTCAGGAAGTTGAAAAGTGTCTGCGTTTGCAATATGAAAATGTTTATGCCTCTGCTGAAGATATGGTGGGGTATGTAGCCTCAGTAGTAAGAGTGGACAAGTATCTCTCTCCATTCTTTGATTCAAAATAATGACAGGTGACATGTTGATGCCAGATGAAGAGTTTGTTGGTGCTGTTATGGCGCTGTCTGCTATAAATAAAGATCATTCTGGATATTTCTAGTGACTGCTATCTTTTCCTCCTCTTTAGGGAAACTCACCACCAATATTCTGGTGGATACTGGTGCCACGGAAAACTTTATGGACCAGAGCTAAGCTGACTATTTTGGGCTGAGCTACTTGCCAGGTGGTATGGTTATTGCGAGGGCGTCCCAAGTTATTCCCGCTCTGAAGATCATTGGGACTTTTGACTATCAAGTTGGCAAGTACCACCTGTCATATCACTTCTAAGCTATCAAAAACCTCTTGTCCCTAACATTTTGGGCGTGGAGTGGTGGCGGAAGTTTGACTTCAGAACTAACCTGAAAGCGAATACACTATCCCTTACATTAAAGAATGGACGCATATTAGTTGTTCCTTTGTCGGAAGAGAACGCCCAGGGCGAATTGCCCCATTAGCCCCAACTTTACACTCTTACCCTTGCTTATATGCTGAAGCCCACCGTGGAGGTTCCCCTACCTTCTTGTTTGGAGGGTTTGGAATCTTACTTTGATGCCGCTTCTGCAAACGCACTACCTGATCACTCAGAATTCAATTGTGTGTTCAAGCTCACTGTGGATTTAGTGTGTTTCTTCTCACATTTACCCATTGACTGTCCTGGAGGAAGAAGCGTTGGATGTGTGGGTGAAGGAGCAGTTAGCCAAAGGAGTGATTTTTCAGCGTACCTCCCCTTTATGCTCCCCCCTTCTCTTTGTTGAGAAGGCTGATGGTACTATGAACTCATGTGTTGACTATGTGAACCTCAACAACGTCACTGTACCAGATCTACATCCCATCCCTTCGGACTCTCAGATTAAGCGCTATGTGGAGAAGGTTAAGGTCTTTTCCAAGCTGGATTGCATAAATGCGTTCAATCAGATTTGGATTAAAAAGGGACAAGAGTGGTTAACCACCTTCTATACCAGAAAAGGGATTTTCCAGTTTTGGGTCATGCTTTTTGGGCTTAAGAATGCCCCTGCTATCTTGCAACACCGCATTGATGCAGCGTTGTGGGACTTGTTAGGGGTATGCGCGGTTGCCTACATGGATGATATCCTGGTGTTTTCCATTGATCATGTGTCCCATGGAGTACATCTTTGGCAAGTGGTGGAGCGGTTAAAGGCAGCCAGCCTTACGCTGAAAATTAGCAAGTGTGAATTATTCAAGTCCCAGGTCACTTTTCTGGGCAACGTCATGTTTGACCATGAACACATGATAACTCCAGACAAAAAGAAGGCTATTCATGATTGGCCTACCTCCACCTCAGTCAAGGAATTGAGGAGTTTTTGGGGATGTGTATGTTCCTCAAGAAGTTCAAGCCAAATATTTCCGAGGCGGCAGCACCCTTATATATAAGGCTAGCGGTGCAAAGGTGCTTCAGTGGTACCCCCGTTTTGGAGGATTCTTTCCAAGAAGTGAAGTGCACCTGTTGTTCACGTCAGTCCTTCGCCATGTCAACCCTTCAAAAGAATTCATTGTGTATACTGATGCCTCCAAGTTCGCCATAGCAGCTGCATTGTTACAAGTAGGCAAAGATGGGAAAGAGAATCCAGAGGGATATTTTTCCAGGAAAATATCTCTGCTTGAGTTGAATTACGCCGTTTAGGACAAAGAATTGCTAGCAGTGGTGGAGGCTCTGACTTATTGGCGTCACCATTTGCATGGCTCCTCCCAACCATTTTCTGGGTATGTACAGACCACCGAGCCCTGTTGTACTACCATGCTCCACATGTTCTAACACCACGACAGACCTGTTGGCATGAGACCCTTGCCCTATTTACATTTTCCTATGAGTTCACCAAGGGCAAGGAGAATGGTTTAGCGGAAGCTTTGAGCCGCAACCCTGCTTTAGCTCCTGATCTCAAGGAGGTAGAGTTTCATAATACCCAGCTGATGATTCTGACAGATAATATTTTCTCTCAACTTCCTGCTCCCATGGCCAACACGCCAGCGCTTGCACCTCTGGAAAATGCAGAGGAATATAGTATGTGTCAGGAAGTTGATATGACTGGATGATATGCTACCCATACCAGCATATTGGAAGGGAAATCATGATGAGTCTCAAGATTTACAAAAAATGGCATATGATTTATAATCAATCAAAATGATACCATTTGGCAAATCAAGGGGATTTATGCTGAGATTTTATACAATTGAGAGTTTCTAGAAAAGGAAAGACAATTGAAGACTACCAAGATGAGGATGCATCTGGTTTGGGGAACTGAGATATAAAGAGTCACATGGAGGACATCGATGAATCCCCCATTGGGTTGGGACCATCTAGTACTAAAAAAAGATTCACTTGGAGGATTGAATAGGGGATCTTTTCGTGTGGTTGAGTAATTTCAGATAAGTATGCAATCTATATTAAACAAAGGTTGAAATAATGGGC